>JAUZNC010056946.1:0-13569 GCA_034780395.1 Vannuccia rotundouncinata | reverse complement strand
AGTTTAGCTGTGTTTGCTGTAGTTTAGCTGTGTTTGCTGTAGTTTAGCAGTGTTTGCTGTAGTTTAGCTGTGTTTGCCGTAGTTTAGCTGTGTTTGCTGTAGTTTAGCTGTGTTTGCTGTAGTTTAGCTGTATTTGCTGTAGTTTAGCTGTGTTTGCTGTAGTTTAGCAGTGTTAGCTGTAGTTTAGCTGTGTTAGCTTTAGTTTAGCAGTGTTAGCTGTAGTTTAGCTGTGTTAGCTTTAGTTTAGCTGTGTTAGCTGTAGTTTAGCTGTGTTAGCTTTAGTTTTGCTGTGATTGCTGTTGTTTAGCAGTGTTAGCTTTAGTTTAGCAGTGTTGCTGTTGTTTAGCAGTGATAGCTTTAGTTTAGCTGTGTTTGCTGTAGTTTAGCTGTGTTTGCTGTAGTTTAGCTGTGTTTGCAGTAGTTTAGCTGTGTTTGCTGTAGTTTAGCTGTGTTTGCTGTAGTTTAGCAGTGTTTGCTGTAGTTTAGCTGTGTTTGCTGTAGTTTAGCTGTGTTTGCTGTAGTTTAGCTGTGTTTGCTGTAGTTTAGCAGTGTTAGCTGTAGTTTAGCTGTGTTAGCTTTAGTTTAGCAGTGTTTGCTGTAGTTTAGCAGTGTTTGCTGTAGTTTAGCAGTGATTGCTGTAGTTTAGCTGTGTTTGCTGTAGTTTAGCTGTGTTTGCTGTAGTTTAGCTGTGTTTGCTGTAGTTTAGCTGTGTTAGCTTTAGTTTAGCAGTGTTAGCTGTAGTTTAGCTGTGTTAGCTTTAGTTTTGCTGTGATTGCTGTAGTTTAGCTGTATTTTTGTAATTTAGTTACATTTTCTGAGCTTCTTTTTGTTAATGGTTTGTGTGCAATTCTATATACTACATTTTTGTTTTTTAATAGAGCAAAAACTTTATTAATGAATTATTGTTCTATAAATACTATTTACGCATTATAAACATCATGTTATAACGGATGTACAAAATATTTTATTTCCTATTAATTGTTAAGGTATCTAAAATATTCAAAGTCTTTTTTTGTAATTTCAGATTGCTTTCTATATTTTTCCAGTAACGGTTGTTTCAGTTTTTGTAGTTAATGTGGCTTTCTATTTCAGGAGAATTTTTTGTATTTATGACATATCTTCAGAATGAAATAAATGTTTAGTTTTTATGATAATTGTCTTTAATATATAATGTTAGTTAGCTACATTCGTCTTGCCATAATTAATGTAGGTAGTTTTTTGTATTACGTAGTCATTCATACTTGATTACGTAGTCATTACATAAAAGTAATGAAATTTTAATCTTTTTGAGTTTCTTTATTCACGTGTCTCTATATTTCAGATCAACCATGTGAGAATTATTTAAAAGTTATCTTGTTCTTCATTTTATAATGAACTTCTATTGAAGAAGGATTACGTTTCATTTGGTTAAATTTAATCATTGCCTTCAATGTATACCTATGTCAAAATTCTATTTAATTTCCTATTTTTATGAATTAAGGGAAGATTATTAATTTGATAATAATTAATTATATTGTGATGTTTTATATTACCTTATTTTATATATAAACTATATCTCAGTTATTCAATTTCAATTTCAATGTTCATTTTATATTTTTCGTTTTGTTATATTTTGGTTTTCTCTACTTGTAAGTTAATGCTAATTAAATATAAAGTTCACAAGAAATAGTAGACAAAAGTTGCAACTGTCTACAGATATAATAATCACATTTCTCCTGAGATTTTCATAAGTCCAAAAAGAAAGTGAATTATATTTTACAACGTCCTATTAATTGATAATCTTATATGCAAGGAAGAAAGTTAGCCATATTAGAGATTCTGAAACTTCTGTAATTGTCGCGTATAGAAGAATAAAGTTGCACAAAGTCATTGATTTATCAAAATTATAATTGTATTGAACTTCTTTTATAGCAAAACTTCACAACATCAAAAGAATGTTAACCAATTTTAAGATGGTCTAAATTCTTTGAAGTTTGTAATTCTAAGCGAATAGTTTTTCACGCTTTTTGTTCTCGTCATTCTGTACCAACAGGCACGAGCGTCAAAAGTTTTAATTAATTCAAAATTTTTGAAGATGTTGTTCCTTGTAATCAATTTATTTAAATGAAACTTGCCCGAGTCAAATATAATCTGTATTTATTTTCGCCTCTATTCTCCTCTCTTTTTTCAATATTCAGAAAAACGCCAACCTCCATGAACTCGTCTTTCAACACGCATTCCAACTCGCAATCACAGTGCTCACCATCGCTTGCCCCTGTGCACTGGGACTGGCCACACCAACCGCCGTTATGGTAGGCACAGGAGTGGGGGCGTCTAACGGAATCCTCATCAAAGGTGGCGAACCACTCGAAAACACACACAAGGTGGTTAGTGCTTTGTATAATCGTGAAAAAACAATAACTATCATTTTAATAATGGAATTGGAGCAGCTTTCACTTTGAAAATATTATTTTGTTTCATTACGTTATCGATTATAAATTATAGGTGAAGTCGATCATCTTCGACAAAACCGGAACTATCACGCACGGGATTCCCTCTGTTTCCAGACTTGTCGCGGTGGTTTCCCATGAACAACTTCCCTTTTATCGATTTCTTCTCCTGTTGGGAATAGCTGAATCCAGCTCTGAACACCCGATAGCTTCGGCTATTGTATCAATGGTCAAGAGATCGTTAGCAATTGAGACACTGACAGGCACAGAGGCGTCTTATTCTGTTCCTGGATGTGGGCTAAGAGTTACGGTAATAATATTACGAATGACTAGTTTATAAAATATAAAAAAACAGCTTCCGGTTGGTTACTCAAATAGATTATTTAAAATATTAGACACAATATTAGGTTATATAATATTCATTGAGAAAGGTTCTATAATATTCATTGAGAAAGGTTCTATATATTCATTGATATAGGTTCTATATATTCGTTGAGAAAGGTTCTATAATATTCATTGAGAAAGGTTCTATAATATTCATTAAGAAAGGTTCTATAATATTCATTGAGAAAGGTTCTATAATATTCATTGATAAAGGTTCTATAATATTCATTGAGAAAGGCTCTATAATATTCATTGAGAAAGGTTCTATATATTCATTGATATAGGTTCTATATATTCGTTGAGAAAGGTTCTATAATATTCATTGAGAAAGGTTCTATAATATTCATTGAGAAAGGTTCTATAATATTCATTGATAAAGGTTCTATATATTCATTGATAAAGGTTCTATTTATTCATTGATAAAGGTTCTATATATTCATTGATAAAGGTTCTATAATATTCATTGAGAAAGGTTCTATAATATTCATTGAGAAAGGTTCTATAATATTCATTGAAAAGGGCTCTGTATATTCATTGAGAAAGGTTCTATAATATTCATTGAAAAGGGCTCTGTATATTCATTGAGAAAGGTTGTATATATTCATTGAGAAAGGTTGTATATATTCATTGAAAAGGGCTCTGTATATTAACTGTTTTATGTAACACTCATTTTTGGAAGTGTATTAATTTATCAATATATTATTTATAACAATAACAGATTTTCAAGTATTTATTTTCACCTTTCTTTCTATATAGGATCGCTTTTAATAAACAAATCTAAATAACTTAATAATAGAATATATTTCGTACTTAATGGAAAGGGTTTTACAAATATCATTTCCTGAATTTGTATAATTCAACTATTGTCCATTAATTGAAGATTCCGCTTCTTGTGATCTTGTTAACTGAGTCCAGTTGAGTTGAAAGCTGTGGACACGTTTTCTCATCTGACAGGAGATAATCACCAGATCGGAGGATTCTTTCATCTCCTTGAATAATTTTTTTCTTCAAATTTTATATTGGACTCAAAATTTAACTTATTTTAATATATTATATTCATGGGACTTGCCGAATGACAATAGCAGAAGTAATTTGAAAACCTGAATTCCAAAACTGTAAAAATTAGCGCCAAATAAGTGCCTTCAACAAACGTCTTTTTTAATATATACAAAATAAACAAAATTATCGATTCAATCATACTTGTCGAGTAATGCTCGTGTTTTACTGACCACTGTCCGAATTTATGAAAATTAGTGAATGTCTTAAAGTTTTATTTAGTGTTTGGAATCGGTTTGATTGTCCAGTGACTGGTATGACTTTAAACTGATAGTTCTGTGTTAATATTTTTTCTAGAATTCTTGGCTACTCGGAAAATTTTATTTATCTCTATATGATTTCCTCTCTATATAATGTATAGTATAGTTATATCTGTTATAAATTCTTAATTCTATAATCTTAAGGTGTCAGACATATCTTCATTAGAACAACAAATTGATGAAGAATTTCGAGGTCATCCCAATTTGCCTTCTGACCTTCAAGTTGAGTATATCATTGATGACGAATCAAAAAACACTATTTTCACAGGTAATAAACTAATCATTAACAATATTTCATTGTTTAAATTTGTCTAATTTTAAATACACCTCATTTCTATACATACTACTTTCAGATGGTTCTCACGTTGTGCTTCTTGGTAACAGAGAATGGATGCAACGGAATACTGTCCCAATACCAAATTATATCGATAAATTGATGGTTGAGAATGAATCAACTGGACATACGGTGGTGCTCTTTGCTTTAGACGGAACATTATGCGGGATTGTAGCGGTCGCTGATACTGTGAAACCAGAAGCTGCTCTGGCTGTTTATACTTTACAAAAGATGGGAATTGAGGTTTTTTTGCTGACTGGAGATAATAGAAAAACTGCAGCTGCTATCGCTAGACAGGTTTGAACTTCTTGCCTGCTCATTATCCTTCTGTCATCTCTCTTGTCTCTCTCTCCTTCTGTCATCTCTCTTGTCTCTCTCCTTCTGTCATCTCTCTTGTCTCTCTCTTTCTGTCATCTCTCTTGTCTCTCTCTTCTTCTGTCATCTCTCTTGTCTCTCTCTTTCTGTCATCTCTCTTGTCTCTCTTTCTGTCATCTCTCTTGTCTCTCTCTCCTTCTGTCATCTCTTATTGTCATCTCTTTTGTCTCTTTCTCCTTCTGTCATCTCTTTTTCCTTCTGTCATCTCTCTCTCCTTCTGTCATCTCTCTTGTCTCTCTCCTTCTGTCATCTCTCTTGTCTCTCTCCTTCTATCATCTCTCTTGTATCTCTCTCCGTCTGTTATCTCTCTTTATTTTTTTCGTCTTAGGTCGGCATTAAAACTGTTTTTGCTGAAGTTCTGCCTTCTCACAAAGTTGCCAAAGTTCGTGATCTTCAAGAAAACGGTAAACGAGTAGTTGCCATGGTAGGAGATGGGATCAACGATAGTCCAGCGCTCGCTCAAGCAGATGTTGGCATAGCGATCGGTACTGGAACAGATGTCGCAGTTGAAGCAGCTGACGTGGTTCTCATAAAAAATAATCTACTTGATGTAGTTGCAGCAATGTCTTTGTCCAAGAAAACCGTCACCAGAATTCGCATTAACTTCTTCTCCGCCACAATCTACAATATTATAGGAATTCCAATCGCGGCGGGTAAGCCACACTCTCATATATCTCCTGTGGACTCTGCTCTCCACTCTGTGTCTCTCTTAATTCAGGGGCTCTAATGCCTATCAACATCGAACTCATGCCTTGGATGGCGTCAGCTGCTATGGCCCTCTCATCTGTTAGTGTTGTCTCTTTATCTCTGCTCCTTCGTTTGTGGAAGAAACCAACTGAAGAGTCACTTGTTACTAAAGAATATATAGATCTCCTATCTAACAATGGCATTTCATCCGACCAAGTATGTAAAAACTTGTAACAAAGAAATATAGAATAGTGTTTCAGTTTATTGTTCCTCATTTAAGTATATTAACCATAATATAAATATATTTTATAATACTAACACGTAAACATCATAACCAACACATAAACATCATAACCAATACGTAAACATCATAACCAACACGTAAACATCATAACTAACACGTAAACTTCACAAAAACCACGTAACCATCATAACTAACACGTAAACATCATAACCAACACGTAAATATCATACCCAACACGTAAACATCATAACTAGCACGTAAATATCATAACTAACACGTAACCATCATAACTAACACGTAACCATCATAACCAACGCGTAAATATCATACCCAACACGTAAACATCATAACTAGCACGTAAATATCATAACTAACACGTAAACATCATAACCAACACGTAAACATCATAACTAGCACGTAAACATCGTAACTAACACGTAAACATCATAACCAACACGTAAACATCATAACTAGCACGTAAACATCGTAACTAACACGTAAACATCATAACTAGCACGTAAATATCATAACTAGCACGTAAACATCATAACCAACCCATAAAAATCATAACTAACCCATAAACATCATAACTAACCCATAAACATCATAACTAACCCATAAACATCATAACTAACACGTAAACATCATAACTAATACGTAAACATCATAACTAACACGTAAACATCATAACCAACGTGTAAACATCTCAATTAGATTAGATGTACACCAATCTTTTCTTATTTACTTTCAGGTCACAGTAATTCGAGGTATTGATTTGAACAAATTAGGTCCGGGGACTAGTGACAAGAAATCTTTCTCTTTAAAGGGGAGCATCAAAAGTGTTTTAGCATCGATAACGGTTCCTTCTAGAAATTCGAATGCTATCGACAACGATGGTCGGATGTTACTTCAATCTAACGGTTACCCCGGTGAAGTAACTACGGAGGAATCCGACAATGATATTTGTGTTATTGAGACCAAACAGTTATAATACTTTTTCTAATATTGTCTTCATTTTTATTATATCGATCTGAACATAATTTCGACTTCCCGATCACAATTAAATATATATATATATAGTTACAAACTCCTTTCTTTACTTCTTCAAAGTGATTCTTTTGTGTGTTTTTTAGTCATCATTGTTTTGTGGTATATTGTATTAAATTCTTTGTGAAGTATATCTTATAATCAAAAAATAATTTGTATATAACTTTTTGTATGAAAGTGTTCTCGTATTATGGATGTGATTTGTTATTTTTTTCGTATTGATTTATAATGTGATTGTGAATTTTACCCTTTTCCCTGTGATGTAGCCAGACATAATTGTTGGTATATTGAATAGTCAAAGTATTGTTTAATGAATTTTGAGATGTGACCATTATATTATATTAATATTTATAATAAATAATTTTTAAAATAATTTCAATATTTTTATTTGCGTAAAATTAGTTTTGTATGTTCTGGTTTATTCATTATTATAACAAAAATTAAATTTATATAAATAAACTTTGGATAAATAAACATAAATACTTTTGTTAACGACCAGCTTATTGTCGTGAATTTTTAGTTTAGTTAGTTTTTTTTTATATTTACAGATTTTTATCAAAACCATGTGTGTTACCATGTGTGTTAAAAAGTATATAAAAATTATATATGCTATAGTCCCAAGTATTATCCGAAGCAGACGATTTTTATAATTACTTATATGTATGGAATACTATACTATCATATATTGTAAACTATGTACCTATTACTTTTCGATTAAAGTAAGAAAAAATGTTAAATGTATTCGTGTAACTATATTGTAAAATCATTGACAAAAATTACAGTTTTCATTACATTAAAAAGTCATTGATTCTTTCCCGACTGGAATTATTCGAATCAGAGGTGACAAATATAAAGTACGTGTGAGCTGGTCTGGTCTATCACGAAATTAATCCAGTTAGATGATATCGACCCTATAGTATGTTAGATTATATGATATTGTGTTATAGAACTTTTAAATATTGTAATTGAATATAATAATTAAAATTCTGTTTTATATGACCTTTATTTATTTGATTTATTTGAATTAATACATATAGTACCGAATCACCTCAAAATTATCATTCATATTCCTTTTAAAAATGTTTGTAATGTCGGAAATTCTGTTATTTTATAATTACTATTTAAAATTTTCGAACACATTTTAAATGAAAACGTCCAAAATATTGTGGCTTCATTAATTTACTGCTAAGTAGTATATGGATATATATATTTCAGAAGACAAAAAAAATAAACGAAAATT
This sequence comes from Vannuccia rotundouncinata, assembly GCA_034780395.1. Classification (NCBI taxonomy): domain Eukaryota; kingdom Metazoa; phylum Platyhelminthes; order Proseriata; family Coelogynoporidae; genus Vannuccia; species Vannuccia rotundouncinata. The sequence goes on along the minus strand of JAUZNC010056946.1, from coordinate 5,513 downwards.
AGAATTCCAATAGGTATAATTGATGTCTGTTTTAAATATCTGCAGTAGATATAAGTATCTATATATATTACAACAAATCTAGTCTATAAAATCAAAGTTACTTTAGTGATTGCTCAAAATTTTTATGTCATATTAACAAAATTTAAAATAAATAAAGGTAGTTGATAAGGGTCCATGCCTACAGATATTTAAAACAAGCACCTTATATTTGAATTCACATAATAGCTTGGTACCTACCTTATAGGTATGTTACGAATTACAATGATTGTTTTCTATAAAATAGATTTCTTACAATTTAATCAAGTTGAATTGTAATGTTCTGAACAAATAGATTTCTTAGCTTATACACAATATGCAAATTTTGTTTTCTAATATATATAAATGTATGCAATTACGCTAGTTGTATTATAATTATACCTACGTATGTGTAAGTATTATTATATGATGATTTATTTATTTATCAAAAACCTGCATGACCTTTTCTGATAATGTCACACTGCTCAAACTGACAATACGAATAATTTCCAATAAAAATGAAATCTAAGTACAATTCGGAATCTCACTTTTAATCTAGCTATTTGATCGATAATTTTTTTGTGTGCGCGGTCGCGGACTGCAAATTTATTTATACGAATTTTAATGTCGGAATGAAATATAATATGCAAATAGCTTTACAGAAAGATGGAAAATAAAGAGCAATATTGTATACCTCGATCATTTTGTTTGTCTTAATGATTACATCTTATTTCATAATTCATATAGCTGTAATTATATGCATTAAGTACCCAATTGGCATAGCACGTTATCATTTTCCAAGATAACGATTTGAAGTTAACAGTCCATGGCGGAATAACCTGTTGCATTGCAGTATTATAAAATGTGCTATCTGAATTCGATCTGGAAATTGCAATCTATTTAAATAATAGTAAATACGAGTTGTACAAAATCGATAATAATTTAATTGTGTGATCTATATCGTAAGAAATCATAGTAAAAACAAATTGAATATCTTAAATATTTTTTTAGAAAGTTTTGTAAATATGAGACACTATTTTTATTAGTTAAAGTTATAATTATTTTGTCGACAATATAATCATAAAATTGTATGTCATATTTAAAAATAAAAATAATTTAATTTGTTTCATTGAACTGATAATAATCAGCTGATGCCGAACGCTTTCATAATATTTTTTTTTTATTATTTTTTCTTGTTGTAAATATTAATATTGATTACAGAGTAAGTATTAGTATTGTAATTTTTTTATTTCTTAAAACCTACAAAATTTAGTTTTTGTACTGTAACAATTAAGGCAAAAGATTCATATTTTGCTATATGCTGCTATAACTTTCAAAGATTGTTTTACTGCAAAAAATATTATGTCTGAGCTTTAATAAAGTCATTAAAAATAATATAATTACCATGTTTACATATTTAACATTTTTACAGTGAAATGGGAATACTAATTAGAGATTTCTAAATGCATTGATAAACCAATATCAAATATTTGATCTGACACAAAAAATAATATTACACCTATTAGTATCAAAGAGGAAAATTCTAAACAGATTCCTTCAGAGTTGCCACACAACTAAAAAATCAAGTTCAAATTACAGGTTTATTACTCAACTTATTTAAAAATTTCAAGGGTTCAAATGTGATGCTTCAGAAAAATTATGAAAAAGTAGAGAATGTAAATAAATATCATGAAGGAAATAATATAGACAATAAAGATAGCAGATGATCTTTTCCTGGAAGCTGATTTCTTTGCTAAAACAGCTTTATAGTCAAAATAACCACTATTTCCACACTAATTCATATTTCTAAATACCATGCATTGAAAAAGGAAAAATGAGTCAAAATAGATTCTTTGAATTCCTTAAGATATCTTACAATTTCTTCTTTATTATTTTTAAAAATTATTGTTTACATTATATTAAATTTGATATTCCATAGCTTTCATATCATTTCAATTTTGTATACACAATCACACTTAAAAAATTTATATACATAATCAGGATATTTAAATAAGGATTAAATTGATATTTTTATATTATTCTTTAAAATTTATCATTTTAAAAACCAGGAAAATTATTTTGATAAATATATTGAAACCCTTTCCTTCTAATTTAGCTAAAAACCTGTAAGAGCAATTAAATTAATTTATTAAGAATGCAATTCATCAGATTAAATTCATTAGGTGATTCAATTTGTTGTGAACACAGTTGTACTAGGAGCAATATAAAGAAGACAAGGCATGGTAAATGGTTCTGTTATATTTTGGCTGCAATAAATTCTAGAGTTTATATACAACTTGATATACAACTGTGCAAAGCTCTTACATTAAACAGATAAATAGAAATTATTAATATTGATAGCATAATTACAGCATAAAGATATTGAATATGTCATGTGGATATATATAAATACAGTTCATTTGCTGTTAAAACTCCTCCCTGTTAGGAAGGGATGAGGTCCTTCATCTTGTTTAGAGCTCTTTGATTCTGTAAACTATGACTTGGAGTCCCCTTGTCAGCCATCTTTTTTACACCTGTGTCCATACAACAAAGAGCAACCTCAGTGTTTTGTTCTTTGTCCTGTGCGATGTCATTCAAAATGACCTTAGGAGGAATTTTGACATGCACTGGTTGCCAAGGTGTTGAAGTTGCCAGTGGTGTGAAAAGGCTGATTTGGTTGAGGTGCCTCTGATGAACTGATCTGTCTGACTTGTCCATGATGTGGAACATTTGGTAGCCCGTTTGATCCAAGTATTAGCCCATCACATGGTCTGGACTTGTTTCCATTTCCACGATAGAAGAGTACCTCTGTTTGCTGATGAATGCAGATTCTGGCCGTTGAACAATATTGCTGGTGTCTTCCAAGTAGTCACATGGATGGCATACTGGTACTGCAGTAAAAACCAATCAATGCCATTATGGAGGTCATCCAATGTTGTTGGAGAGTTTGCAGAGACTGCATCTTCAATGTCCTCAAGGAATTCTCAGCCTGTCCATTAGAAGCAGGATGCTGGGGAGTCATGAAAACAACATGGCATCCAATAGACAATTTCTCCCTGGTAAAATGAGTCCCATTGTCCATAACAAGAACTTGAGCAATACCTTCCCTTCAATAAGAATTTCTGCAATGCCTGCTTTGTGAATTCCACCATTGCATTCATTGTCAAGTAGACCTCTGGAAATTTACTCTAGCTGTCCTCCATGACCAGGGTGCAGTATTTCCCTGGAAACTGTATCAGAGTAAATGGTTTTGGCCAAGGCTTCCAAGTAGTGTGAGTTTGAGATTTCCATTGGCACTTCTGGCACTCCTAGCTAAAAGTTGTGATGTTGGCATCCATTGAAGAACACTAACACAGTAACCAGGCTAAAGAATTCATCTTATCTCATCCCAGATGTCCAACTTGAAAATGTCAGAGTAAAGAATCTCAACAAGTAGGTGGGTCAACAAGAGCTCTCTTGTTGCCTTTAGAGTTCCAGAACTCAACTGAATTTTTGCTATTGTGGACCAGCCATTCCTAACACCAGCCAATACCAGTCTGTAAGCAAGATGTGTTTCCTTGATGAGTTAATTCCAATTGATGGGTAGAGGATTGACCACCAATGCTGTTTCCTCCATGACCCAATTGACCTCATGATAAGTGAACCAAGAAAGGTAATCTGCATGAGGTATTGATTTTCCAGCCTGATGCTCAATCTCATAATTATACGCTAAAAGTTTGATCACCCATCTTTGCAACATATTGCAGAGGTTACCTTGCCCACCAAGGAATCTGAACAGAAAATATGTTTTAGAGACTGACGATCTGTCACAATTTTGAATCCTGTGACAAATATAAAAATTTGTGTAGTTGCTGAACTGCCCAGAAAATTGCCAGAGCCTCCTTCTGCATCTGTGAGTAGTTTCTGCTCTGCCTTGCTTAACCAGCTTGAGATACAGATTATGGGATGTTGTTATTGTTCCAAGACAACCCTGATTGCCTTCTCTGTGTGTCCACCACCAGTTTCGAAAACAATCTGGGTTGGAAGCTCTGAAGCACCCGACCATGGACCACCACATCCAACAGTTTCTTGTAGGAGCCTGCAGACTCATGAGATCACTGAAACTTGTCTTCTGAGGGAATGTGAAAAGTGGCAAAATTCTTATCTATTTATATATAAATCAAATTAGCAAATTGTGTATTTCTCTATATTGTATATTTGTCTATACTGTATATAACATAATTAATTAATATTTTGACATACATATAAAATACTTATATATCTATGAGACAGACAATCAGCTATTACATGTTACCTAGGTGTTATAGACTAGCACAAAAAATATGTAAAACTTGAGTTGGTAGAAAGCTCAATGAGTGATACATTTTTATTGTAGGTTTTTTTTTGGCTGGAAATATCAAAAAAAATAAGTTTTAACATTTTCTTTACCATCTTCAGGGACAGAAAAGTTGTGAAATTTATATATGTTTACTGTATTTTTATATAGGAAATTCTTCAAAATTACTATAATTAGGCATACAATTATATAGGTAAAATTGTACTATAAAATTATATTTAAGTATCTATAGGTATATTGTACTTTCATATAAATATTATATGTTTGCTATTTATTGGAATTTGTATTCTCATTGTCTGCTAAACAGACAATTTTATCAACAAATATTTTATTTGTAGCGAAGGCTCTTATAATATATATAATAGTATACAAATATTTCATGTAAATAAAATATGTATATTTATATTAAAAAATCTAAATTGAAATACAATAAGCTATTTATATATAAGCTATATACAGATGTACAACTCAAATTTACCTAATCTCTATATATATATAACTTTTCATTATTTACATTTGAGAATATTATGCAACTAATCTAAATAACAGCTGCATTTCTAGCTGTGTTGTGTTTATACATAATTGTGATTGTCAGTTCAGAGTTTCAATTTCACAGACTGTCGACTTTTATGAACAATATTTTCGGGAAGTCTAAAATGAAATAAACGTTAAATTTAGTAAAAATCGATTTTTTGACATTACTATAGGGTGTTGTTAGAAGAGCCCTGTTAATCTGTATGGGCGTCATAGGTAACTGGATATTGTTGAGTCGACTGCTGGTCATTTTTATCTTCATTTTGATCCAAAGAAAAGTATGGTATGATGCAAAATATTATATAGTTGTAACCTGGTCAGAAATATATGTAAGAATTAGGAAAATACATGAATATATTATGTAAGTATTTTATTATAAGTATAATTATATTATACATTGGTATAGGTATGTTTCTCTATATAACTAGACACATAATTAAATATACTTAATCGATTCTACTCGTTTAATTTACCAGTCAAATGACCAATGTTCATTCCCATCAATCAATCAGATAAATTTTCATTGAGATAATTTTGAAAAATTAAATATAAACAGTTTTATCGTTTGTAGACAGTTTACTTAGTTTGATAGACAGAATTTGACTTGTGTTAAAATATAAAACTAACG
>JAUZNC010056945.1:0-13570 GCA_034780395.1 Vannuccia rotundouncinata | reverse complement strand
ATAGCAATCTGTCATTCATAGTTTCCTGAATAATTTCTTTCCATGTGATCCCAATGTCATCGCTCCAATGTATGATTACGCTATCAGATTCATCTTCATCTTCATCATGATTTTCAACGAAATGCATTCGACTGAGTGCATCTACATGTGGTATGCTAGCACCACTTACATAAGCTATATCATAATCGTATCTTATCTTATCATCAATATTGCCCAACGTTGAATACATGCACTAGGATGTTTTGGAAGATTTTTGTCGGGTTTAAAAATAAATTCCAAATCTCTGTGGTCTGTTCTGAGGAAGAACTCCCGTCTTAGTAGAAACTTTTCCGCTCTCTTCACGGACCATACGATATCTAGGGCTTCTTTTTCAGTGACTACATAATTGCGTTCAGCAGCTGTTAGTGTACGAGAGAGATACATGATGGGGTGATTATCCTGTGAATATATGGCACCAATTTCTAACTCGGAAGCATCACACGTTAACGTCAATTCTTTGTGTGCCGAGTATGGCTTGACAATTGGATCTGAGTATAATATCTCTTTTAATTTTTCGAATGCTTGTTGTTGTTCATTTGTCCAAAGAAATGGTGTTTCATTCTTTCGTAATCGATTGATGGGTTCACAAATTTTTGCAAAATTAGGGATTTTTGTGCTATAGAAGTTGATTAACCCAACAAAATTTTCGACTTCTTTCTTTGTTTTTGGTGATGCAATGTTCATATTAGATATATGTATATAAAAATTAAGTAAGTAACATTTATCATAATTTATTTTACTACGGCAGATTGTCTCTTCCCCTCCGAGGACTTAAAACTGTAAGAATTTAAGACTCTTGTAAAAGTCTATAAACACGAATCGTCCTTACGCAGCAAATTATTCATATTTCACCTGACAATAAGGCTATCTCACAACTGGAAAGAATCGTATAACTCAATTGAAGCCTATATCTCGACATAATTCGCTCAATGAAATAAGAAAGAACAACTTCAATAAGTATGGAGTCAAAAATAGTTGTGGTTTTATTCCAGCCAAAACTATTTCATTGATTCAGTGATGATTAGAAATTTTCATCTCCAGAGGAAATGAAGGACGGTGAAAGTATCTATATTTACATGGCTAGTAAACTACTCAGGGTTAAAACTGATGCTGCCGGATTATCAAACATAGCATAAATCTACTGCTTTGCAGCTGTGCATCATCTCGAAAGAATACACATATATGGAAATATTCAAACCCAGATAAGAATACCGATACCATATTATCATTTCTGTAAAATATAAAAGGCGCTGTTATTCAAAAACTCTATCTCAGGCAATCGTCAGATGATTGACCTAAAATTCCCACAGATATTGCAATCCTGCAAAGTTAGGGAAGATCTGGGAATTGAAATCGTTGGTTAGATTGGGTGCGAAACTCGAAGAAATTTATGAATTCTCGGGTTGAATCTTCTTCACATGGCCTCTCAAGAGAAGATAAAAGTGTATCCTTTCATGGTGGAACATACCAACCATGGAATATCTAAAATTACAATTAGATGATTTCCATAATAATATCCTCTATCACCTAAGTTGGTGTACATCTCATACAACTATGTGGAAATCATTTGCGGACATTTTTAATCTTACTTTTATTGTAGTTGATGAGTCTATAGGACTAAATTTTTATTTCTAAACTTGACATCATTGTAAAAACTGTTGAAATGAATCGACTTCGACGGATATGGGTATGAGGAGTATCAGTTTGGAAACTTTCTTCTTCTGTTTCTTCGACTGGTGTGGGGCCAGAGGAGGAGGAGGAGCTTTCGACGTCTTTCGAGGGGTTATGAAGTCTGCAGACACCGGAGGGAGAGAGAGAAGACCCTACAAGCTTACAAAGTTTCCCGACAGCAGTGAGACATCTTGAAAAGGTTGCGCATTATTTGAAGGTGGAGTAGGTTTTCGCACCCTCGATTGCCTTGATGACGGACTTGAACTATCATAAAGACGTTGAGACGTAGTTCTTAGAAACTGATTCTTCCGTGCATCCATATCCCTGATCTGCATAGAATTTCCAATCCTATCGAATCCAGTAGCATTGCGTCCCAGCTTTGCCTTGTAAATGTCCGCATTCTTTGGTAACGTTGACCACAATCTAGGACGGCCCAGGAAAATATCTCTTAGAGGTTTTGGTAGCCCCGTAGCCTCGTTCGGGGTGGATAGAAATAAGGACAGCTTCAACAATGCCAGTTTCTCCACCAATTCAATGTTAGAGTCAAGATGATCCCGCGTTTCGTCACCACACGTTTCCAGAGTCTGGGTATAGCCAAGGATTTTATCGTTGACAAGATCCTTGGAATTTGTGAATATGGGGCTAATGAACGGCAGAGTTGAGCCCGTAAAGGATTTATCTTCAATAATGTGGTGAGATTTCTTTTGAAACTGGATACAGCGGTGAGGACCCACCTTGATGAGCGGGAGTATAGGCTGAAACACCGTCTCGATAATATAGTCTGTTGCAAACGTCATTGTAGTAGACCAACCGAGAGACAACTTTCAGAAAAGTGGCAAAAAGTAAAAATTAAATCATCAACTCACACACTTCCTTATATACCATGATACTCAATTATCATATTTCGCCAGAATTTAACTAGTAAAGGTGCGCAGAAATTTAACTAGTAAAGTGCGGAAAAGTTTAACATAGGTCTTTGTTCGAACAAATAAGCCTTTGTTTGGTCCTGACCTCGTCCTAACCTACTACTGAACATATATAGACTTTAATCTATATAAATGACTGGTAGTCAAAATGCTGACATTATTCTACAAAATCAATTCTTCTGACCCAATCTTGGAATGCTGAAGTAAAATGGGGAGGAATTTATTAACTCATTCAAATTTGCAAACCGGTGTCAAGGAACATCATACATTTTGTCGCTTAAATAGGACCAAATTGTGTATTTTCCTATATTTTACTAATCGCTACTCATATTTTAAATATATTTGTATATTATCTAATCGACGTACATTACAACATATATATACAATTTATAAAATCTATTTAAAAAAAATTATATGGACATTATATATTATAATTTGTATTATATATTTGTATTAATCTTATTCTTGTAATAAAATAAAACAGCGTAAACGCATTTTCTTTTATATTAAATTATTTGGGGTATATGGCCACCAAATTGGAGTACAATCTTATTTATAAACCAAAGTTCTATCACAATATTATAAAGTTTGTTGTAGGTCATGTCTAATTTGTTATTTATAATAAGTTGATTTACAAGTGTACCATACAAGTGTACCATACAAATGCACAATCGGCAATGAGATGAACCAAAACTCAGCGGTTCGTGACAAATAATTATCCAATATTTTAAAACTTATTATTACACAACTTCAAAATAGAATTATAATCAAAATAATTTGACGATGCTAGAAAAATGTATATCAAGGACGTAGGATATAGTGTATACATCGATTTTGTGCTGAGTAGCTCGTCTACTCAAGTTAAAAGGGTGTCTTTTAATCAGTCTACTGTTCTTTTGTATAGCGTATAAATAGTAACCCACCGATAAGCGATTTTCAAATTATTTTTAGATAATATGTTTATTATGGCGGATCAAAGGGATATCTCATTTAAAGAGGGTCAGTCTGGAAATCTCTAAGAATACAATATATATATAGGCACTTCGTTTAAATTGTATTTTTAAAGAAAATTATCACGCATACCTACTTTTAAGTGTTAACTCTGAGAGATTTACGACTTATATATCTTTAAGTTTTAAGTGTTACGTGTTCAGACTGAACCAGTTTAAGCCGCCATACGCTTTCTCAAGTACAGGTTTTCGACGATGTCAAAGGTACGAGAATTAAGTTAAAAACGTAAGAAAAAGAGAAAATATGGACACACGATTGGTACACACCCTGGATCTCCGCCACTATATGGGCTGTTTCACAGAAATTGAGCTTTTTATTTATAGCAATATATTGAAATACTATTTCTATATATATTATTCTACATTTATTCACACAGACAAAAATTAAGATTTTTCATGAGACTACATAAATTTTATGCGATGAATGTAAATTTTAACACATTAATAGAAATCCTTGGATAATACGATTCATAGTTTTAGTTTTCTATAACTGATATATGGAGTGTTAAATATAAGTTTACATTTTCGTATACACAGAAAAATTATATATTTGAAAAAATACTATGAAATTCACAAAAACCTATGCGCAGTCCATTTTCGACGACTTTGTCAAGAATTTCAGAATTCTAAAAAATGATATTTGATATAGAGTATCTGGAAGTGGAACACATAAGTGATACCCGAAGACAACATGTTGAATAGTAAGGCTTTACAATATCGACATATAGGTAATTAAATAACTATCAACGAAAAATTATTTTACATTAGAAAATTAAATCCACTTAATAAAATTACACTCAATGACTTGACCCATATGAGAAAAATTAATAAAAAGTTTGTGTAAGTTAACTTAACTAACTTTGTTCATTATATCGCAATAACCTTTTGTTTATTTATCTGGTTAAACATACTTATTATATACAATATTATTAAAGTATAGTATAGATATATGTTTAAGTTATTATTGAAACGCGCATTTTAAATACAACCTATAAGCAAATTTACTTTATAAAAAAGACATTTTCGTTATGTAACAATATCTAATAAAATATTAAATTTCTTTTACATAGTATCAATTAAGCTATTTGGAAAGTTTGGTTAATTTAAGCGAATGATTCAATAAGAAAAGATAACCGAAATTGTGAAATCACTTTTTAGAATAGTGATGAAAAATGCTGAGAAATTTTAATATAAAGGATAGGAGGAATAGTTGACTCTAAAATCCAAAACCGCCGTTAACATAACCCGGTTTTTGTTTGGAAATAATTACCGCTCACTCGGTTATAATACCCGAATTGGGTTAAGTTAATCGAGAATCAGCACTTAACCACCCATAACCGAGGCGATTTCATGTTTTCAGAAATGATAACCGGTTTGTATATAATCTATCCGTAAAAGGTTGCAGCTGCTTATACGATTATCATTAACAACTGAGTTTAATACAACCGCACTAGGTTATATTTCGGTTATCATAAACAACCTCGATTAATCGAAAACATGAAAAGGTCTTTTGTTACATGTATGTGCTGAAATTTCATATGATGATGTCCTAAATTTTATAATTTTGTAAAATATTTAATATGTTTATATCGTTAGAAAAATATTTTTTTAGTAAATTAAAGTCTTTTTGTATCAACCTTTGAAAATATACTACTAAATAGAAATGTGTGCTCAAATTGTGCATGATGACGTAATCAATACTTTTATAAAGTCCAAAATCTGAATATTCCAAAACTTTTTAAAAACAGCCAATAGGCTTTCGATGAAGCTTTAGGGATTTTTTATTTTGTTTAAAAAATAAAATGTTTTGCTAATGTTACTAATAAGCTAAATTATACTGACGTCCAAAGGCAAAACCACTGAAGTCCAATTTTGGAAAAAATAGTTTGTTTGCGGAATTTTGTTTTTTAGTACATGGTGCATCTAGCTACCATTTCTTTTAAATAATTTTGCTTATTTTTTGGTTTAATTAAAAATATACATTACAAAACCACTCAAGGTTTCCGCTATTTGCTGATATACAATAGCAAAACCACTCGACAAGTTGATATATTATACACTCCATATTATATGCAATTGTTAATTAATTTAATAACTGTTTTATATTTAAGTATTTTAGGCGGTGTATATACTATAATCGCGCGGCCTTGTACTTGATTATAATTACATACTGGCGACAGTCCAGTGATTACTGCACTCTAGAGGTGTTAAGTGGGAGTCTAAACAATATTATGGAAGTCGAGTCAATTAGAATAACAAGTATTTATCATGGCGTCGGCTTGTCATCCATAAGGAGCAATGTCAACTCTTAATACATATTTAATGAAGCTCTTGAAGGCAATATAAAAAATAGTTAAACACTACAATAAATAATCGGTTTTTACCGATGTGGAATCCGTTGTAATAAAAAACATAATAAGATAAGATAAAACAAGGACTCCTAAAGAGTAACTATTTAGAACTATAGGGAAACAAAAAGACGAAGACCCGAAGGTTTGAGTGTCAATTACAAAAAATCCTTTTGATATACATAAAATAAACAATATAAATAAAACAATAGTACTATAACAGAAACACAGCAAAAAAATAATAATATAACGCCTCTGAAACTATAAAACTTTTTCGAAATGTGGTGTGCGGACCTTGAAATGGAAGGTACGTCGTTTTCTAAGTTGAGTGCATAATTTAGAGCGGCGGTGGGGGGCCAGGCTGTCTGGCAGTTCGTTGCGGTCCACGATTGGTTGGAAAAATTTGGTTATTTGGTTGTGAGAGTCTGTCTGCGCTCTGCCAAGGACTGAATTCGTGAATGTAGAGGGTGTCGGCGTATTTGACGTAGGGAGAGACAATCGATAGAGGCCTTTTTTGAATATTTTCTTGCTTGGAGCATTGAGCCTGAATTATACTAGAGTGCCAAACCGGGACACCGTTATACTCCGCTATATAGACCTGATAATGGCTTTATAGACATCGATGATTTCATTAGATGGAGTGCCTGCCCTTATTTAAGCATACGAAGGAAGAACATACGTTTGCCATATTTCTTTGCGATAAAGTCAATGTGATCTGACCAAGTGAGCGAAGCGTTGATGGTGAAACAGAGAATCTTTGCTTGTTCAACTGGTTTGATTACTGTATTGTCAAGTATGATGTTTGGCCAATCATGCGATGAGGTTAAAAATGAGATTCTCAATTTTTGGGTTTTCTTTTTATTCAATTTCATATGATTCGCCTCTGTTCATATTAAAATATAGTCCGCATTTTCTTGCATAATTGAATTGTGTGGTAACTTGACTATTTCTACAACGGAACTATCATCGACGTATTTAATATCCGCTTCAAGGTCGTTGATAATGACATGGAATACAATAACATGGTTCCCGTGATTGTTCCTTGAGGGACTTCAGAGTGCGTTTCGAGACAGGATGATGTAGTTCCTTGATAAGTGCCCATATGGTATTTTTTTAGAGGAATGGGGCTGTCAAGGGTAGGAGATCTGCTAACTTTTTAATAAGGATGTTAATATCGATTCTATCGAATCCTTTACTAAAATCAACCAGTATAAATAGACGGGCCGAGTTTCTTTCATCCGTACCCTTAATGTGTAGTTGGTACATCATCCCAAAATTTGGTTTTGAATTGTTTGCTTAACCTGTAATTCGCTTGGTTTCTGTAGCACCCTATTAAAATATATTAATCGACATTTAATTATCATGTTAAAAAATCCGGTATTCGTTTTTCAATTGTAACTCGAAGAATTGATTATGCATCTTTCGAGAGGGAAACGGATGATCGAACTAGCGAAAAGATAATTGATATTTGTAAATTTTATTCTTAGTTTTTTCATAGTTATATTACAAGTTTTTATCATTAAAGGGTGTTTAATTGTTGTTCGTTTCATAAATAAGTCTCAGAATATAACAAAGACTGATGAAATAAAAACTATAATTAACGAATATATTTATTTTATTGTCAATTATTTACATGAATAATTTATCTATATTTTTAGGTAGACAGAAGCATCGAAACAAACGACTTCAATTTCTGCTACATCTCAACCACTTCCGCTTACAATTTATGTGCCAAGATGACAATTCAGAAATTTGAATTTGCTGCCATTTTAAAAGTAGGTCATTGGTTACCATGAAAACTTGGAATATTAAGAGTCATATGAAGATGTACCCTCACACCAAATTTCAAGAAGATCGGCCAATATCTTTATTTTCGTCCCCAGATGCGGTTATAAGGCGGCCATTCCTTGGATGGTCTTTGCATAAACTACCAGTTTCCTGCAACTTATTTTTCCTATATAAAACTGTTCTAACTGATGGATGTTCCTTTTGTGGATATTTGTTAGCAAATTGGCGAACAGCTCACAGGACGTTATAAAAACCTTTTTCTGCAACCATGATTAAAATACGTAAAATAAAAGACTTTTGGCCCACCCTAGCTTTCATATTTATATTCTTTTCTAAAAATGGAGAAATACAATATTATTTAATTGTACAGATGAAAACAATAGCTGACTAAAATACATAATTCTTTAAATAAACAAAACATTAAATGAAATAATTAATTCTCAATAAGTTACTGTTAACAATTTATATTTTTGCTAAATATTTATTCATATTTATGTTTTATAAAGAATATAAATATGAATTAATGGTAGTGCTTGCACCACAAACCTTTGTTGATCCATATTATATATTATTTGATCCTGATATCTTGATTGTCATATACATGACTAAAATGTCAAGAAAAAGATTATCATGCAAATTTTAGAGGAAAATATTTCGGTTAAAAAAAGATTTGTGTATTATTTATTTCACAAAATCGCATATTAAACTACAAACTATTAATTACGTTGACAGTTCATCTAAACATATAGGCAACTCAAAAGTTGTACCAAATATAAAAATCTATGCTTTCAAAGTATGGGATTGCGGTCTGCTGATAAAAGATAAGAAATAACTGTAAAAACTAATTAATTTCATCGCAAAGGTCTAATCAATAGACAAAAAACTACGCCCGATCGTAAACTCACAATACCAAAACAGTAGGGTCAATATATGGTTTGACCCCAAAAATTCCTACAAAAGGTTTTTTAACGGTTTTTGGTAGTATTTATGATCAAGAATAACATACTAAAAATCTAGGAGAATCAAAGCACCAGAAAGTTGTTAATTTCATAATGGCTTCCAAGATGGCCGTCAAAACAGTAAAATAACAATAACTCCCTTAATATTCATGCAAGACCCCTAATTCTTTTGTCTATCCATAGGTTTTAGTGGGTAAGGAAGTTATTAAACCATTCAAAATTAAATTAACTCATTTATTTAGTTTATTGGAAAAACTAATATGAAAACACAAACAATAGTGAAACACTGGCATTATGAGAATCACACAACACTTATTAAGTTATATTTACATTCACTTGTTCAATAAGTCCTGGTCATCATCTTCATACAGTAATGACTGATTGTAATGTATTGATTGTCATAGACATCAAGTTGGCACTGTCCACATGCTGAGGTACAGGGTAGATTGTTCAGCCTACAGCTACACCTGGCAGTTCAGGTGTCACAAATTATTGGGAAGAGACTATTTTTTTTCCTAGTACGCCGAAGCTCAAGAGGGAATCCCTCCGTTGAAGAAGCAAGACCAACAGATCTGTGTCTTCTCCAATCAACATTGTCGAGCGTGTCACTGATGTAAGAACAATCTGAAGATCAGCATCTCTTGGGGCATTGATCACTTCGCAGCCTTTCCCCAAAAGTTTTTCACTGATGAGGTCGATCATTTTTTGTTTTTTTCTGTCCCTTGAGAGAAACTCATCATTCTTTCCATCAAACATTGTCTCTTCCTTAAAGTTGATGACTGCCTGCACATTCTTCCCACGGCTCTGGTGTGTATTGTCCTTGATTCTAGGCCCTCCTAGATACCCGTCAAAAACAACCGTTGCCATTTGATAACGCTATTCTCGTCAATATTACTAATTACTTTTTACTAATTACTAATTACTAATTACTAATTACTAATTACTAATTACTAATTACTAATTACTAATTACGAATTACTAATTATTATTTATATAAAACTTAAACATTGTAGACATTTTTAGA
This sequence comes from Vannuccia rotundouncinata, assembly GCA_034780395.1. Lineage (NCBI taxonomy): Eukaryota > Metazoa > Platyhelminthes > Proseriata > Coelogynoporidae > Vannuccia > Vannuccia rotundouncinata. The sequence continues at coordinate 3,805 of JAUZNC010056945.1, read as the reverse complement.
GAATTATTTATAATATAAAATTATCGACCATAACATTTTATTATCTGCATCATCCATAGATTATTATCATTTAAATCATATACATTGTAAAAACATATTTAATATTGATTATTAACTTCAACTTATTATAAATTCTAAACACATTTGCGATACTATGTTTACAATATGCCATACATACATTTATATTGATTATAAAACTATTATATATAAATAGATCAATTAATATACAAATTTAAATTATTTTTTATTATCACGGAACTATTGTGTAATTTAAGGTCTGATTTTTTATGTTTTTCTTAATTTATTTGGATTCAGTTATAGTCATATCGTTTGAAACTTTCACGATTCTAAGTACTCCGCACATAACTAATATGTCATGAAAATTTTATCAAAATCTATATCAATTCTTTCGAGTACATTTTGGGGGTTAAGAAAACAGAAGAAGAATAACATTATGAAGAATTGAGGGAATCCTTCTAAAACACCACAATTGGAAGTGCTGTAACTTTGTAATGCTTCGACCGTTTAACATAATTTTTTTAATATTTGGGAACTTTTATTAAAGGAATTCAAAATATTGCAGGTAAATTTATGGTTTTGCCGTTGTAAGAAAAAGATATTGGATAAAATTTGAATTCTGAATAGTGAATTCTACCTCTAAAGCTTTTTGAAGAAACAAAATTAACCGATAATCATCATAGAAATATAGGCTGTATCATTAAAAACAAGCGGTTGTCATTTTTTATTTAGCGGATATCTATAAATTTAACTAGTAAAAATGATAAACGCTTGTTTTAAATGATACAACTTATATTTGAGTAAAATAAAAGTACACGGATTTTTATAGTAGTTACATTATAATTAAAGATTCACTGATATATGTTAGCAATAATATTAACTAAATAAATATCCTTCGTAGAATATAGAGAAAGTTTCAAATTATTGTTCTCAAATCGTCATAATAATGTTGTTGTGAAATAAGTTATGAGTATCTTTTTAAATTAGTGAAATACTGTGTAACTTTTTCAAAACACGCATAACAAAAGCAAATTAAAAGTATGCACATTATTATTTTGAATAACCATATATACTATAAAACTTCCGCAAATTGTTGTTTTTCTTACGTAGGTCATGAACTGTGAGTGGGAGAAGAAGAAACCAAGACATTATTATTATATTGGGAATAATAGGTATATTTAATAAAAAGAAACTAAATGAATTAGTTTTCCATACATTGAATTGCTTCATACTCTTCACACTTAGTAATACGGTGTTATTAGATATTCTTGATATAAAAAAATAATTCTAAACGAAAGAGTGTTCAAAGATATCAGTAAAATCAAAATAAATTATTTTCAGTAGACTGGTTATAAAAAACTAAATCTACATTTTTTCTAATTTCGAACAAGCTTGGCATTATTAAACTAGTGCTTAAAAGAAACAAAATAAACTGTTCTACCATACTTTTGAAGTTCTTCAAATATTGTTTAATTATGCAGTTCCGGAAAAGATTGACAATAACTTAATGAAATAATCTTCAAGCTGAACAATTGAAAGCAACATATGGAAATTGAAATTCTAAAAACTGTAACAATAAACGTGTGGGATTAGATTGTTATAATATCTACGAATTTGTATAGTTGATTATCGATAAGTTTTGTGGGAGAATTATCAAAAATATCTTTGGATAATTGTAGTATTTTAATAATGTTTAATATTTTATTTTTTCGAATTTGAAAACATTGTTTGAAGTTAAGTGAGTCAAAGAATTAAGTTAAGGTTTCTTTAGAGATACAGAAGTTAGAGGCGTTGTTACAGAGACTTTAGGACGATTTGATTTCCTGTCGTTTGGGATTCCGTGTAAAAAATTAAAAGATCATAATCAATATATATATATATTCTAATCGTTAAATACATTTTTATTATTTATTTATTGTTTGATTTGGGAATTATCAATTTAAAGGAAATTAATGAAAGTATTCATATATTATACCACTTGTGCACACAGCCAAAAAACGCATGTCTTATCTTAATACAATCTATTGCATAGTCTTGAAGACCATAGAGATGTTAATGATTGTTATGGGTACACAATACATTACCTATTATATATAAATATATTTACGTTAGAGTGGGGAAAAGGAGATAAGAGAGAGAGAAGAAAATAATATAAAAGAATTCAAATTAAAAAGAATTAAATAATATTTGAAATATAGTTAAACTAATTGGTACAGTTATAAGTAAACAATTCTTAGTTTTACTTTTCATACTTATCTGATTTTCTATATGTTTATTGAAATTGTAACTGCACTGGGAAAGATCCATAGTATGTTTGATAATAAATGTATTAAAAAATCGAACATTATTTCGACTCCGTTGCATTACTTATTACGAAAATTATTAAGTCCCAAACTGCACTAGTAAATTTCGTATCATAAATAGCATAGAGTAATTATACATAGAGTTTCAACTCTTATTGATTTCATATGCATTGCATTTGAATTTTTTTCGATGAAAAATCGTTGTATTTCTTTAAAGTTTGCATAAATGGGTAGACAAAGAGTAGTATTATATATTTTAATTAATTTAATTTTTAAGAGCAACTTTCTATATTTAAGCAAGATACATAAATTGTGTGTAAAGTAAAATTATTTTCATTTGTATCAAAAACTGTTTTATTACAAAAACTGTCTTACTTCTATTATTTATTAAATAAATATTTCGAAAAGCTTATGGGTAGTCGAAGAGTAGTATTAAACTGCATAAATAATCATTAAGAGTTGAAACTCTATGCATAATTATTATATGATAAATAGGTCATTCCTTAATCTTGAGAATTCATTAATTAAAGTGAAACGTCTGAAATTTTGAAAGTATTCTTCTAATTATTCACGGACAGATTGTGTGTTCAAGAATTCTTCTGTTCGTCGACAGACTTCAAATTTTCTGAAAATCAATCGATCACAAAAGTTAAAGTCTGGATAATATGGTGGTTGAAGAACTCTTTGAATTACAATTTTTAGAAATAATTTGTTTTCTATCCTCTAAATGATAATAATGAGGTTTTCAGGATGTATATCCTCCCCGTTCTGCTCATTAGTTTTGTGGGGTACGAAAAGTGAGATAAGAATTAAATAAACAAAAGGAAGAGTGTTTATGTTTTACTTTTATTATACATTTTGTATTATATTACATTAATAGTAAATCTATTAATTTAACGGAATAATTTCTTCTTCTTCATTCGCATATGATCGATTAGGTTTTTGTTGAGCCCAGGGTTGAACTTCGCCTGAAGCAGTGAAGAGGTAGAAAATCGAACCGAAAATGTGAATTCCAGAGGTTAAATAGAAAACTATTCTCCATTCTGATGGCAGACCCTGAAACCAAATAATGATACTAACAAAACGAAAAAACAAAAAAAGAAAAATTATCAAAATATATACCAAAGTAAATGTTTATTGTCCAAATGTGAATTACAATTTTTATAATCCTACTTTTATTAAAGTAAACTTTCTGAATTTATAAATATCTGAATTTTTCTAGAGAATCTTACATTTTTAGTGATAATTCCTACAACAATCGGTGCCACAAATCCAGGAATACTTGCAACAGTATTTGTAATTCCAAATAAAATTCCAACATAACGTGGGGCAATGTCAGAAGGATTTACGATAACACCAGAGCCAGTTTGAAATCCTGTGAAGCTCACTCCAAATGTTAAGAGTGTAACCGCCAAGATGTTTTGATTACAGCCAACATTTGCAAGTGCGATCATAAATACAGACATCAGAACAGCAGCTGAAAG
>JAUZNC010056944.1:0-13574 GCA_034780395.1 Vannuccia rotundouncinata | reverse complement strand
TACAATGCCAGAGATAAACAGTATTAAACAAACTTACAATGCCTAAAATAAACAGTATTAAACAAACTGACAATGCCTAAGATAAACAGTATTAAACAAACTGACAATGCCTAAGATAAACAGTATTAAACAAACCAGAGATAAACAGTATTAAACAAACTTACAATGCCTATAAGATAAACAGTATTAAACAAACTTTCAAAGACTAAGATTAACAAATTAAACAAATTTAATTGACAGTATATAGTAACGCAATCCTTGCTATGAAGACGTAAGACCAATAGACCTGCCATTAATAATAATAATAGGCTTTATTCATCATCGTGTCAAACGCACTATGTTACAAAGTATTATAAAATAGTTACTGGGGTTATATACAGTTATATTGCAGAAAGAAAAAATTTATATATAGTATAATGAGTTACCAAGACAAGCAAGGAAAATCTAGCTAGAATCTAGATTTTCTCAAAACATTATTTTATTTATGATAAAAATAGCATTACTTTTAAACAGAACATTTTAAAACATTTCAAATCAAAAAGTGAAATGACTTATATTTATTTTACCACTCTTATACATGTAGTTGTCGATTATATTTACCTGAAATTCAGTAAAACAATTCTGTCCACGCTTTTGCTACATACAATCTTTTAGACTTTATGCGTGGTCCATTTCATTTTTTGCATTTTGAAATTTTTTGAAAATTCACCTATAACTGAGACATTGGACTGAAACTGAAACTTTTATAGTTTCTAGATTGATCAAAAGATTATCCATCTTGAGTAATTAGGAGATGAATTTTGATGCAACAACATGATGCACTGTCTGAAATAATCTCTACGTAAAAACACGGCTTAGATAATACGATCTGAAAGGTCTTTTATCAATGTATTATTTTACTCATATCAGAAATTCATTAGATTTATTAATTCCATTAGAAATTAATTTTAAAAGAATCTGTAAAAAACTTTAGTTACAGCAAAGAACGAAAACATAATAAAGAGTTGTTGCAAAGACCATATGACGGTGTGTTTTTATCTAAAATTCGTCAATAGAAAAATCTAGATTAACACATTCAAACTTCATAATTTAATAAATGGTTTCAACAAATATATTTTCTATTGTTGCATTTGGACAGAAAAATGGAGCTTGACAAACTCTAATAAGAATTGAATGAATGATACAATTGAAACACGCGGGCTTCTCAATCTGTCATTTGATTCAGGATTCACAAATAAGTAATATCAGGGGAAATTATGCGACAGAAATATGAGAAATCTTTTGTATCTTTTTATATTCAGACTTGATGAATATATTAGATATTTATTCGAAACAGATTTTCAGCTCGGTTTTATTTTTGAGATTTTCATCTGACCAACTTTTTATGTACAACATTCGTAATCATTTTTTTCTCCTTTGAAATATCTCATTTTTAATGATACGCAGTGGGGTGACTTCATTTAAATTTACTGAAAAAATAATAATTAAATAAATAGAGCAGGAAAAATCTATTTCCAAAATAATTCTCATTTTTCTCGTGTCAGATATAAAAAAAAAAAAATTCTTTATAAATGCTCATAAGAACTAGGTATATATACAAATTAAAATGTGTAAATTTAAGATTAAAATTACAACTGTTTGATCCCCATAATGGATTTTTATGCTAGGTATATAGAAGTGATTCCTATTTGATTATTGTCTACAAAAATCTAGAGATTTTTATTCCGTGTTTATTATAAAATACTTTAACCGTAAATAAATTCGCATTGAATTCAGAACCAACTATTAAGGAACAGCCTTATCACGTTGGGCCAGACCTTTTCTCTGGGGAATATTGGAAAACATCACAAATGATTGCTGTCAGCTGTCTATTTTAAGTGCTCCCCTTTTTACCCTTTTCCCACATTCTTCTGCCAGCCTAAGATAAGCAGGTCAGGAAAGAAAACGAGGAACCCCGTTTAGCTGTGCATGACTGTTGAGTATTTCACTTCATATAGCCTCGAATATATGCTATTATTAGTTATATAATTCGACGATATCCCAGCAACAAAATTTAGCCATTATTGTTGTTTTGTTACAGTAATTTGAATAATTTTGTCTTAAATTAATTTAAAACATGATACAAATATATATTTCATTTACCGAATGAATATGATAATTAATGATCAGAAAACCGATCATATTATGCAAATTATCTGACTACGTTTTCAATAATAAATTATAATTGGTCTCTGGTTAAATAAATACGAATGAAAATAATTTCACTTTACTTAGGAAGGTCAATTAATAAATGTTTAATTGCGTTTGAATATTATTTAAAGGATTTTTTAAAAACAAAAAACTGCAGTGGTCATCAGACTGCTTTCTTATTGGAAATTAAAACTAAAAATAAATATGAAATATAGGTATAGAGTTCTAAGTTTGGAAGATTAATAATGGTATAAAATAACTTGGAATATTTTCTATCATAAAGTTCCGTTTAAAAAATGATAAAAAAATAATAATTGATTTAAATAATTTCCTTCTTTTCCGAAAATTTATTCGAAATCTGTTTCATTATTCTATAGTGCATTTCTCATTATATCTGTCAAAAAGAACAACAATAAAAAAATATCTGCTTCAAGTTATATATGGAAAGTTTGCAGTTTGCAGAGCGTTCAAACATGACCATGATCAGCATCATATCTGAAGATATCCTGGATGTTTTAAAAGGGGGAAATCGTTACAAAGGTATTGCTTCTTGGACAGAATTTGAGGCAAAAACGAATTTTCAATTTGGAGAAATTCTCAAATTAAAGTAAACTTATAATATTATTTCAGTTTTTCTGCAAACCACAAAAATCATAGAGAATGAAAAATATATATTTAAAGCGATCTATATAAAAATTAATAACAAGTATAGGTTCGGTTTTATTTTTTAATAAAATGTTTGTCGAATTCTTCTAAATGCACATTATTAGAAATACGCTTAATTAAACTTTTAAATCAGTTTATAACAATGGACTAAATAATTCAAAAGCAATTCCATTCTATAATGATGGATTATAGGTAACGACAATTGACAAACAACAGCACAAGGCATAATTATATTTTGACGAAATTACAAAAAGAGTTCCCTATTAATTAATGAACACTTCTATGTAAAATTATATTTAGATTATATATATGCACCTCGCTTCATAATAAGTTGAAAGATACTCTGCCCACAACATTTTTTACGTGATTTGTACATTATACAAGGGAACAATGATCCATCACAACTGTCTAAACCAAATTTTCGTGTCAGTTGCTTCTGAAATGAATTAATTTGAAGAAATAGCATTTCATACTTGTTCAAATAAATAAAACATTACTATTGAATCGAAATTAATAAGGTTTCTGTCAACAACAAAAAGTTATGAATTTGTGATACTTGAAAATAAAGTTATCGGATCTTTTGAAAAAATAAAACTTTAAAATTCAGCGATTTAATACTTTGAAATAAATTTTGTATAAACTTAAATTTTGAAATCTTAAAGTTGATATTTTCTTGTAAAAATATTAGAACAAAGAAAACTTTGTTCAATTTAGCAAATCATAAACCAAAATCGTCCTTTTCAAATCTTTAAAAATATTCTGAATTCTCTATCCAACTGAAAGAAAATAGAAGGTTTAAGAAATCAATAATCAATATTTATTGATTAAACTGTTTCATTGAAGCTAGCAAAGCTCCCTTGTTTCATCCTGCAGAGAGAAAACGATTTATCAGTGATTGAAAACAAGTTTTTCCACTAAATAGAATATCGATTTATTTTCCTCTAATTTAACGATTCTGTATTATTCCGAAGTTAGTGAGACCCAGTCATGAAATAAAACGGTGAAACTTGCTGGCTTCCAAAAACCTTTTTTGTTTCAGTTAGGATAATTTCATTTAAGAAAATATATTGAAGTTTTATTTTGAAAACGATGAACGATTGGTCTATCAGTTAGCTTTGCTGAAAATGTGTTCCAACTAGTTATTGCATCTTTTATAAAAAATAAAATCTTGACAAATTTAACGAGAATATTAGAATAATTTTAATTTGTTAAACTATTTTATACCCGCATTTATACATAATTGTTTGATATTTTTTTATAGGAATTCGAATATTAGAATTTGCATAAAACATGTCATCTATGGGAAAATATTTGCGACTCATCAATCAAACAGAAATAGTTTCAGCTGCTCTTCTTAATCAAGCAGAAAGGATAGTTCCTAATATGTATATCTAACTTTGATATAACTATAAGTATGCTTAAGTCACGCCATCGACTCTCTTTCAATTTGCTGAATGAATATTTTGCAAAATTATGTCTAATTAGTTATTACTGAAAAGTTTTATCCTTCCTGATGTTAAAGTTTACACCAGCTTGGACATATCTTCAAATATAGAATGCTTGGTCGCTCCTTTGCACTCAATATTTTATTAAATATGATTTTGTGTGCATCTAATTCTGACAATAAACCGGAGAATTTGTGTTTTCCTATATAGCTGGTGGATATTTCTTTATCATCAAGAATTGCTAACAACATATTTTCCACTCAAACGTCCAATGCAAGATGCATGTCAATCTTTATTGCCTAATTAGACGCATCAATTCATAGAATCCTATGTTACAAGTTTTCTGGGAAGAGTAGCTGTATTAACTCATAATTAATTAATAGCCTCAAGATTTATCAACCTCTCGCATATTTATTTATATTTTCGTCTAAATGAAATACTTTTATGATTATATTGTTCATAAAATAAGTATTTCTCATTTCGCAAAAAACGTTGTGGTCCGTTAAGAATTTTTATATAATTCTATTTCGAACCTATAGTTATCGAAAAAATTCATAAAAAACTGTTTTCTAAATCTTTGGCATTAATAAATGGACACAAGAGCGGAAATTTCAATAGACAAATCAATAATCAATAATCAATGATTGAACTAAACATGCCCAGCTAACTCATCTCCAATTCTGAAGGCGAATAGTCACATCTTATACTTCTGCAGACAGACTGAGAGAAAACGATTTCTCGGAATGATTGAGAAAAAGTTATTCAACTAAATAGAATATCGATTTATTTTTTCCTCAAATTTGAGGATGCTGTTTCCAGGTTAGCGAGACCAAACTGCATCAACGACAAGGAGGCAGACAAGCGTGCTGGCTTCCAGGAACATTTAATGTTTCAGTTAGTTCGACTCGGATAGGTTGAGATATGAGTATACAAGCGAGAGCTGCTCTCAACATCTTCGTCTATCTTGCAGCCCCCCCCCCCCTACTCTCTTCCCCTCGACTTTCGTCCATCTTTCTCATATTGCTTGTTTTCGTTACTGATTTAGTTATCTGCTCGCCGAGTTGAGAAGGGAATTTGCCAACATTGCTTTCATTTGAGTGGAAGAATTGGACGGTGTCGTATTTCCCTACTGAACAATCTCCAGCTTCGCTATTGGTGGTTTTGAAGCAGTGACGTCAGAGGTGAACTCAATATCAGCTCCACAGTCGACTTGAGCGGTTCAGAAAATCAGGGACGAGCTCGCAAACCAACCTCAAAAAGAAATTTCTACGGATATTTTTTCAATGTTCCAGAGTGAAAATTCAATCCGATTTGCATACCGACTTGAGCGATGGTGAGTCCACATAGTTTAACCTCCCAGTGAGTGTAATAATTGCTTTTCTTTTACGTGTTAAATAATATATACATGAAACGAAATACTTTTTTATGTAAAATATTTGAGTATTAAAAATGGAAAAATATTTTCTTTATTTTTTATTAGACGTTGTTGTCTTAAACATAATAAAATGTAGGCTTTTCCGCAGCTGACCAATTATTCCAGATGATAAACAACAAATTTAGAATGCAGACACCCTCTTCTGTCTTTCTGAAGGCTACTCACCAAGAATCGGGGATGTAGGAATAGACAGGGGTTGTGAAGTCGCTGTAGATATACGGACATACAGAGGAGCAGAGCAAATCTTTAAAGTGGAACTTTTGAGACGAGATTGAGAGAGAGACAGCCAAGCAATTGTTGTCTATTGATTTTCCTTGTTTAACTGGGGAGCTTCTAAATGAATACAACAGTCATTCATAACAGTGACGATTGCCCCCAATGATTCATTCCGTCAAGATATATAATTCCAGAGACCTGTTCGAGTTCCTCTTTTGCTTTGTGAGGGGCGATGTGACAACACGCTGCAGTTGCACTTACAAACAGGGCGGTCTAACTTTGATTGTTTGGTGAGTTTACTGTTTATTTTTCACAACATTGTAGCGAAATAATTGTAGTTAAAGTTTGTCAAATTGTTTAGCACAATTTCGCTGTCTGTTTTCTAACTTTGCTTAATGTTTTTGTCAATTCAATTTGTAAAAATAATTATAAAATGGATTTTTCTAGGAAATTCTATTTATCTGGTCAACGGAAAATGTAAAAAAAACTACAAAAAAGAACAATTTTAACTCTCGCGAAACCTAACCGTAATGTAGGAGAATTCACGCATAGCAAGATAGTTTTCCAAGAAAGAGGATATTGATTGCACGCCACAGATTCTGTCCATCCAAAGTATAATTAATGGAGAATGGCGAATCCACTAATGGTTTCATGTCCATGGAACTCTCTTTGGTAGCTAAAAGACGTTCCTGTTCGATAAGCGGCTGGCCATCTTCCCATAACTCAATTTGAAACTAAGGAAATTTCAAATAATTAATGTTTCGCCTTCTTTTACAATTTCAACATTTATCCAAATAAAATTCGTATTCTACCATTTGGAAAAAATAAAACCAGATTAAAGGTCGTATATTATTAATATCCAAAACATTATTTTTCACATTTTATTATTAACAGTAATAAACGGACAATATCCCAATTTTTCTCCATAAAGGCCAGAGATACGCAATTAATGTGTTTTAGAGTTCTTGTGTCATCATGTCTTTTCAGTGAGATGTCGGTTCTCTCAGAGCTTCATAACACGACGTGCCGGTTATTACGTTGATCAAAAACAAAAGAATAATATATAAAAGAAGTCGAGAAAGAAATTTCGAGGAAAAAACCTCTAAAAAGTAGTGAAGACCTACAACATGCACGGCCGTGTTCTTTTGATAAAAATCCTTTTTTCAAGATGAGGTGATGAAAGATTTCAATTCTGTAGTGTCGGCTGTATTGACACGAAACTTTGTTCGTTGCTGTTGTCATGTCGAACCCTAACACTACTCAAGAATTAGCTACCCCCCTACTGCTTTCTACTTTGAGCTAGTTCTCTCCCCTATAATACCCTTGTTCAGTCTCAGCGCATCTGCTGATGTTGTGGCTTATTTGCGCCATCTTTATAATAGATCCAATGGGTTTAAAAGTAGCCTTCCGATTCGCGTGAAAAACTCTAAAGGAGATGATTTTTCACCAGCAAAAATAAAATAATGAGATTTTTGTTGAATTTCATACTCTTGCTAACGTTAGACAATAATTGGTTTTGTTTTTTTTGAGTCTGTGTGTAGATTATGTATGTATATATCCTCGCATTATGGAATGAACTATACATGCCTAATTGATTTCTCTAAAACATTTTTAAACAACAATGAGGAGTCATTTCTTTACACGAAATGGCCTTCAGGTGAATAGTTGACGAAGGTTTTCTAATTATGTGTCAATTCTTTCGTCTTTGTGTATACCTCGTTGACAGTAAAAACTTTATTTCTTTTACTCAAAACATTTAGAACACTATTCTTTTTTCTTGATAGATTGAGGTCGCTCTCAAAATTTGCTTTTCCATTTCTGTGTAGTAAAAATAATTGGTCAACAGAACATGTTCATGCTTTTTATTTAGTTTCAGATTAAACCTTTTTCTACATTGAGTTAATATCCCTGGCATTAATCGTGTTGGTCTTGATAAGAAATAGGAGAGCCGGCATTTGACCACTTTCCTCCATGGCTCTGTTCCCATTGGTTGATATGACCATTCGGACAGAGGGGGTTGGACTGGTCCTATGCTGCCCTCCAATTAAGGCACGCGGTGAATGCCAAGGAATTAACCATAATCACCGGACATTGACAAGGACTGGCTTCTTAACGTTCAACAGATTTTATTTGATTGTAAATGTGATAAATTTTTATGCATAATTATATCCGATTTTTAATAGAACAAAACCCATACATTAAACTTGTAGAAATCTGATCATTTAGAAGAAATTATCACAAAGGAACACGATACATTTGAAACAAAACTATAAATAACGTAAACAATATAATTTACATTCATTAAAATGTGTACAAAATTAAAGAAAATGTATTTTTGTGTTACTTTAGCGCTGGTATTGTAACATATATTCAAAAATATCTACTATTTAAAGAAATCTACCCTGAAATGGAAAATATCCCATTTTAAAAGAATTTCATTTTTTATTTTTGTGTGTTCAGAGTTCTAATACTTTTGTTGTTTTATATATTCTACAGAAAAACTCATAAAATCTGAAAATAAACCTCAAATAGTTTTATATATGCAATTTTATTTAAATAAAATAAATAAGTTAAACACTATCCCTACAATAAACAGTAACCATAATTTACGTTATTATTATTATTATTTCAAATTATTATTTTTAAAAGTTTTTATTTTTCAAAAAACCATATTTTATTTCAGATTATACAAATGATTTAAAAAAAGTAAAAAATTATTAATGCTTATAAGTTTTTATTGAAAATAGTTCCCCCGAAGTTTAAAGTAAATCTTTGAATCAGCTGCATTATTCGTTGTCTTGATAGAACATTTTTTCAAGAATTTTGGATTTGTTAATTTATTCTAGAACGTGCAGGCATATAATCAAAAATTTAAGTTTTGTCTGAAAAAGACTCAGATATAATTAATCCATTTAAATGAACAATTGTAACGATAATTACTGAATTTTCGGATCCTAACTTCTTTCAAAGTTAAACAATAAAACTGTATGCGTCAATAAATTCAATTATTTCTTTTTATAAAATATATTTTACAACTGATTAATCGTCTTTTCGAATAGTGTAGGGCATAACATTTTTTGCTGAAATTATTTTTTCTGTTATAATCGTATCTTTTGAGTAAGTATATGCTTGACTGGTCTGTTCAGATGGCAATCATTTCATGCCTGGAAAAGGGAATTCATAGACAAGCCAAAGAGAATAATTAATAATTTATCTAAGTGTTGCGATGATCAAAGTAAAATGCTAATGACCATCTTAATGAGTATTCCGTGTGATCTATAAAGACTCTAGCCCCTAATTCAATATGTAGCCTCCCCCCTCCTCCCAAAAGGTACAGCAGACTCTAAATCTCATGATTTCTTCGAAGCTAAATTGAATCGGACATATTTTTTCGGGTCCCAGGTCCAGCATTATCAAATTCTGACATCTGAGGAAATGGAGAGGTATCCCATGATTCCGCATGCTGGTCAAATTAATCAAGAGGAGGGTTATCAACAGAGCAGATGGATAGAGCGGAGAAAAAGAGACCATTGGTTATTCCCGGGAGATTTGAAGATGAAGAATGAACATTTTAGAGATTGAACAAGTTGACAACGGTCAATGAACAATTAGTACTAATTGATTTTTTTTTAAATTCTTTTAATTATTCAGCTTAATATTTCAACAAATTTATATGAATAGAATAGAATCAAAATTATTTAATAATATTTCGGTTATATAATATAGCATTTGGTTGCCAATATTTTCTCAGTAACTAATTATAAAACGATTTCCTTTCTACAATATTACTTGTGTATAGTATCTCTTTGATTTCCTCTTTATTTTATGTGCAGTACATAGTAGATAATTTCCTCTCAAGTATATCAGTTATATCTCTATTATTTCGTCTCTAAATAATGCATAGTATAATATTGTATCTCTATGATTTCCTCTCTATATAATGTATATAGTATATAGTTATATCTCTATGATTTCCTCTCTATATAATGTATAAAGTATATAGTTATATCTCTATGGTTTCCTCATTATATAATATATAGTATAGTTATATCTCTATAAAAATTTCCTCTATACAAATATAATTTTTGACCATTAAGTTTGATTAATTATTGTATTAATTAATAATAACCATCCAATTACGATATTTTTAAAGATTTTAATATAATAATTTTCATCTAATACATTCTTATGACAAGTTACTATTATAATATGTATTAATTGTAATCTAATGGATATAGATTACAAATAGAATTTAGGATAGAATAATTATACATAGAGTTTCAATTCTTATTGATTCTGTATGCAGTTTAATACTAAACTTTTTCAAAATAATGATTTACGAAATAATGGAAGTGAAAGTAATTAATTATACTTTACAGACAATTTATGTATCTTAAAATTGCTTGATTATAGCTGGTAAGTTGCTCTTAAAAATTAATTTAATTAGAATATTAAATACTACTCTTTGTCTACCCATTTATGCAAACTTCATAGAAATACAACGATTTTCCATCGAAAAAAATTTACAATGCAATGCATATCAAATCAATAAGAGTTGAAACTCTATGTATAATAATTACTATATGAAATTTACCATGTGTCAGATTTCGAATATATTACTATATTATCCATAGATTATTTTATCGAATAATTTGTTTGAATTAATGATGTTTATCGATCCAGATATTTAACGATTTTTGATTCATTTATACTTTTATTCAACTAAATTGTTAAATCTTATAGATCTTTTGGATAATATGTATATCCGCGATTAATTGTGTAAACATACGATTTAGGTATTGTGAATCTATGTCGTATAGATTATGCATAAATTAAAATATTATTCAGATCGGTTATCTATAAACTTGGGATGCAATTAAAGCTCTGCACTGTTCAGATTATACGTATAAAACCTATCCGGGAATTATAATTTATTATTAAAAGAGTCCAATAAGAAATGGAAGAAGCTGTTTGCCTTTTATACTTAAATATAATGACATATCCTATGAGCTTGGTAGACCGGAACGAATCCACTAATTTGGTAAATATTAATGATTTGACTCCTTCAATGAGTTATGAGTATATTATAAAGTAATTGTAATGGTTATACATAGTATATTATGGAGTATAGTTGAAGTTGAGTTGGAATGATTGACATACGCCACATTTATCCCCAGTAATGGCGCCGTTGTTGCAAGGATATTACAACCTCTCCGCTGGCATGCTGTGCCAGAAAAAGTATGAATATACCATTTTCCCAAAGAATAATGAAAAAGATATACTCACTTTGATAGCTATCTGAGTAGATACTTCAATTATAAAGATAAATTGACAACTCTAAACTACAGGGTATCCGTTCTGGTTTTTTGTAAATCTTCCAAGCGAAGCACCATTTCCTAAATTAGATGGAGTCTTGATTAAATAAATATAACCGTATTTAGAATAGACACTAATAACGATGAAGCTACTATATTTATACCCTTATCAAATAACAATAAGCTCGGATAGATAATTTTGTAAAACTCATTCCTTACTATATACTTGCCATATTTGATATAGTAAAGAATATATTAATTATCCTTTAGAAAGGAACGTATTTACAATTCTCAATATACAACGATCCTCTAGAATTTAAATATAAAGCTCATTAAAAAATTCCAAAAGGCGATTAAAAAATGAGATGCATTAATATTTATTTTTAAATAGGCATTGCATCCCATATCATTTTCCTTTTTCCATAAATCTAGTCCCTTTAATAAATATATATCACCAGCATTTCCATGCCAACTCAATTTTTTTTAAAAAACCGAACGAGTATAGGATTTAGAATGAAAGAAGAAAAAAACAATTTTATTTTCCACTCATTCTGTCTTTCTCTCTTTGACAGCCGTTGAAGAATAAGATGGGATTGAATGATGAAGAGGGAAGCGTGAGGCGAAAGGAATATATGTAGTGTCTGCAGTAGAGGTCTCTTCTATACGCATGTCGAGTTGCTTGAAGAAATGCGGCAGCAATGCAGCGGAAGGGAAGAAACAAGACGAATGTCTCAGACAAATTAGATTCGAAGTACGTACCCTCTTCAAGAATGATTAAGGGCCAACCAACTCCCCATGTATATAGTAAGTATAAGTAGGTACGTATATAGACAAAGAGGTACACTGGAAGGGTTTTGGAACTTACAACAAAGGCTTCGGTTTTATGGTGTGCTTGTAATCATTTTTGTAGTACCTTTTGTTAAAAAATTGTAAGCAAAAAGTAACAAAAAAATTTAATTGTGAACTCTGAATTTGATTTATAGATGATTAAACGCGAAACACCAAGTGAATAATTTATCCTGAAGTCGGTATCGATTTACACAATCGTTACCGTTAATAAAATATTAGTTCACAAGTGTAAGAGGACTGGGAGGAAGAATTGCAGACACAAAACTAAATTATGTAGATACGCTTACAACTTGCCACTGTTTCGAGTCGATTTGCTTTCTTTGGGGGAAAGAGAGAGTATAGTATATTTATGAGACCATGGGGAAAATAACTACAAATTGTTGAAAAATTGAAAAAGGGTTTGTGATTAACACATGTTACAAGTATGTAAATATATTTGGGCAGTGTCATATTTGATGGCATTATAAGACTTGTTAAAATTTCTTCGACGACAATTTAATATTACAACTTTGAAAGTTTTTACAATATGTTCCAATATAAATATCTGTTTTAGCCAAATAATTTTTAAAAACGAACATTTAATTAAACCTTATAAATTAATGATCAAATTACTTAGGGCCATGCCTATTGAGCACAATAAGTTATTTAAAATTGTTAAAGTTCCGATTATATTATCAAATAAAAGCACAATATTCGGTCATGGTTCGAGTTGATAAATAAAAATAAGGAAAACAGAGAGTGGAGAATTAATTCAGCCAAAATCTTCATCGACTTATATTTCATGATGACTTATAAAAACTTTCTGTAAAAATGTGATCAGAGGAGAACGCCAAAAGAAGACAAATCTAATTGTATGAGAGGACTTATTTCAAGACCAGGACACTCTACCTCTCTTAATGGCTTCTTTATCATCAAACCCCAACGAAGGTCCAGTCATGCATACATAGATTCAAAACTAGATTCACTGGCCCACAATAAAATAATTCTTCTATCCGACTCCCCTCTGCCTAAAAAAGGATGAGAAGGATATTAGCAAGAAATTTCGTGTGCTTGGCAGCTTGCCCGCTTCTTCCAACCTCTCTCTTTCTTTCTGTGTTTCGCTGTTATCCAACCCTATTCCCTGAAACTCTCGGTCGTGTTAAAGTTAATGAGACTGGGAAGGTTGGGGGCGTTTGAAGGCTTTAATTGGATTGATTCAAAATGGTGCGACAATATAGCAGCACATTCCCAGAGAGTTAATCAAATTCACTTTATTTTAGTTCTAAGAGTTGACTCGATTGGTGTAAATAATTTTCTACTGCGGTCCTCCCATTTTAATTTTTGCTTATTCTAGTTTATGACAGACTTCTAAATAATACATTGCATTATTGATCAGTTGGTGTGTTGTCTCTCAATGTTATAACTATGCTTCTGTAGTGTTTATTCGGCTATACTGTTGTCTCTCAATGTTATAACTAT
>JAUZNC010056943.1:0-13581 GCA_034780395.1 Vannuccia rotundouncinata | reverse complement strand
CTTGTTGATTTAGCTAGAATTTATTTTTAGAACTCCATAAAACTAGTATAATTGTCATGGCAAGACAGTCTTGCCACTCTGCTGTGGGGTGAACATTTTCTCATGGCAAGACTGTCTTGCCACCCGGGTACATACTTGTTACATACTTACTGCATTTTTAATATTTTTTGCAATCTATCATGTAAGTGATTTTTTTTATTAATTAAAAGTTTAATTTAAACATTAATTTGATACAATATTTTTAATAGATAATGGGTAGTATTGAGGTCTAAAAAATGTATCAAAAGAAAGCTGCAGACCTGCTTTATGTGTGTTTTAAAATTTTGATAATGCGAAAAGAGAATTGTTTACATGAAAATATCTGGCAGCATCCTGAAATACACAATTTTTTCATAGCATTGTAACAGATAAGATCTTAACCATTTTGTATCCTATTTTATATAAAAATCGATCCAATTTTATATAAAAATGGGCTTATCATAAATCAACTTAATATACAGTCATTCAGGCAGTTGTCTTCACTTAAATCTACTTAAACCAGATAACTGAAATCTCTTAAAAAATGAGTTTAGCTGAAATTCTGTATTTTTTGCTATATAATACTTACATTTAAGTGTTATTATGTATCTTGCAATCAATTTTAGGGTTAGACATAAATGCAAGTGCCATTTATGCAAAAAAAATGAATCTCGAAGACAAGCTGCCAAAAATCTTTCTGCCTCTGAGGTGAAAGCAGCAATATTGAAGCCAACAGCAGACAAGAGAAAAAACATTGAAATGAATACCCAAAATGTAGATGCTTTGCTGAATGAAGGCATGGAAATGCTCAGTAAAGGCCTTTAGAACAAAGTTGCTGCTGCCAATGCTCTGCTAAAGAGAAGTAAACAGATGAAAAATGATGCCCAACTGAAACTAAAGAACTGTGAACCAAAGAAAAAGAAAAGCAAGAACTAATCGAAAATCTGATTATAACTTAACTTTGTACCAGTGTTCCATTTGTCTACCAGATTGACTTATATTTGTTTGTACTATAGATCTATTTGTAATTAAATATTTAGAATATATAAAAAGAGAAAGGCATTGGAATGGCTATAAGAAGAGGTGAAGGCCATTTAAAAAAATGAATTTTGTAAAAATGTGTAGTGTGACAGAATGTGACAAAACTATTAGATGCTTGGACCATCACTGGGTTAAGTATATATATATACTTGTTATCTACTTACCTCATTGTTTTGATATTTAAACATGTTTCATAACTGGAAGTTAAACAAACAAACATAAGTGTATTGAAATAATACTTAGAATAGAGATTCTACAATTACCCTATTAAGGAAAAGTATAATTTTATTATTGCATTAAAAATACATTTTAATCATTTAAAACATTTGGCATTTAACATTTAAAAATATATTTTTTGTCTTTTTGCAAAAGTCTGCAATCATTATATAAAGAAATTATATTCCCCAAATTAATTTTAAAGAATTGATTTGGTTACATCATTATAAGTTTGAATATAATACAAAAAAGTATGCTTACCATTTCTATAATTTAAACCCATAAAATAAATTTATTTTAAAAATGAATATTTATCCTATACAATTGCTGTTTTCTTAAATTAATATCCATAAAAATCATTAAATTTAGTAAAAATTAATCATAAATTCCAAAAATGTCTTTATTAAATAATCAGTCTTTATTGCTGAGAGGCTTGAATTTTTTATGCAATTTTCATGTAATTGTTTGAAAAAATAATAATCTGCAATTTAAAATAAAACTCATTTTTTATACAAATAAACTACTAATCAAATAATATGGTGTACATTATGCATATACACTAAAGAGGGGAAAGCATTATTACTATATTGTATGCACAACAGTTATAAAATCAAACTGCATGGCAGCCCATATTGTGTGAACCTTGATTGTTCCCATTTATAATTGTTCACACTCCTGAATGGGGTAGCAAACCCATTCAATCACTCCTTTTGAGATGAATGTTTGAAAGGACAAAATTATCTGTATATGGGGAGTTGTGTAAGGCAGATCTAGCTATTGAATGAAGTTTGTTTTTGATTTGAACAAAAAATGAGAATACTGGGGAATATCAGACAGAAGTTTTGGCACTATTATGATTCTCAATGCAAAAGAAAGAATGCCAGGCTGCATGGCAACATCATACATATGCCCATTTTAAAGGAAGATGATGCAGAGTTTGTAATTGACTTGCTACTGCCCACATAATCTGTTATTGGGTGCTACTAAAACTTTATATAAGGCAGCTGAGAAGATTTAGCCAGAAATCATCAGCTGGTCAAAAGCATGTTCTATTTATAAAGAAACAATGCCAAGATGGACATTTAATGGTAATTAATGTCACAAACTGCTTCAAAATATTGACAGGTTGCAATCTTTATGCCCACTTGAAGTTGTGCCTTTTATTGCTACTTTCTGTGCACTGAAAGATGTAGTCCACACCTGTTTTGAAACAAAATTTGCACCAGATTATCAATATTATATTCACAAGTTTCGGAGGTTTCATATATCTCGAAATTGACAGTGTTACCAGCAAAATGCATATATGATCTTTTTTCATGTCATTGACTTTTGTTCATGGAAAAGAATGGCTCTGGGGAAATGGAGTGAACAAGCAGGTGAATTGGTTTATTCAGATTTGAAACATACATGGGTTAAGTACAAAGTATACAATGACCTTTCAGCCTATTCACATCATCTTATGCATGCTGTAACAGATTACAACAGCAAACATATTTGAACATTGTTAGTTTGTTTCTGCTTATTGATTTTAGTAGCAGTTTATTGCCTTATAGAACATTTGATCATATAGTAGTTATTTATTTTTAATAAATGTTTTAAATTCAGTTTGATCAATATTTTATTTATTAAAATCATCCAGTTATTATTATTGAGTTAGAGCCAATGTATATATTTCTATGATTCATTGATATTTTTAAAATATTGTTTTTTATTGATTAAAGGTTAAATTATAGTTTCCTAGTTCAATAAAAAATAGCCACCATTTTGTTTTTGTGACTCACATGTCAACAATTGTGTCATGGGACCTCCAATGACATTAAAAGGTATTGTTGGATAGACTTGTACCAAGTTTATATTTAATTGTACTACATTTATGGGGTCTAAATGGTACCATTTCCCTGTTATGGGCCACTGGTGGTCATATTGTTTTGTGATGTGATAAAAAGCCAATTTTGTCTTGGTGCTGTTGGATGCACTAAATTTTGGTTTAAATCCACAGTGATTACTTTCTATGGAAGTAATCTTAATAATTTGTTTTCTATCAAAATACAAAATAACAGCTTTTATTACTTTTGTAATCTTTCACATAATTTTTTAGAATAGGATACAATAATTCTCCCAATTACTTACTATTTTCATTTAATAAAGTTTTATACTAAGCTAAAATTTCACAAAATACTATTTAGGAATGGATAACCAAATTTAATAGGACATGGCCTAGGGCTATACTCTTTCATGAGTGCAGGGTGAGGTATCCAGATTAAATTGATATTTTACAGGTCAATAGAAAATTACACCTGTTATTAATACTTAAGGGCTTAAAATGACAAAAATTTGCAGTTGATGGTGTTTCCAAAGAAAAGATTAGTCCATAAATACCTGATGGGCATTGCAACATTTGCAATGAAAAAAGGTTACTTCACCTAGTGGTGTTCACAAACATTACAATTTTCATATAAAGTATAAATGAATGAGTTTCTAAAAATAGTTTTCATATTAATGCTTATGAAATCATTTACACTGACTGCTGGGTGAGTATCAAATACCTTTGTCTAATAACCATCAGACAGACACATTGTCCAAAGGGATTGAAATTTGACTGGTCAAGAAGAATATGCTGAGTGACAACACATGCACTATTTTGAAAGATTTTGATTGCCTAATGAAAAACAGGCAACATTATAAGTATATATAACCATATCACTGAATAATTTCATTCACAAATTCTCTGTTCATGTTTTCAATGTGATTTTATACTCACCTACTATTTCTACTATATTATCAATACTATTCTATATATTGTTATATATACTATTTAGTGTTTTATTATTCAGGGTGTCCACATATACTCAAAATTTTTACCTATGCTCAAATATACATAAATTTGGGATTTTCCCTCAAAGTTTTTGATATCAAGAAAAAAATTCATAAAAATTATTTCTTTCACATTGCATTGTCAATTAAAAAAAATGCACTTTGCAATATTTTTGAGTTCCTACATATTTTTAATTAATCATATTCTTTTCTATTTACAGGACTTATAAATAGATTTTTTTGGTTATTTCTTTCACATTACCAGGGCTGCCAACTGTCCTGGGCATCCTGTGGAATACAGTTTTAAATGTACGGGAATTAGATAAAACCATTTAGAAAAATAATTATATCCAACTTTTTCAGAAATGTTCAAAAATGTAATAAAATCTGTAGGGGGGGGGGGGGGTGGGGCTACATATTGTTCATGAATATTTTTTAATGGGAAAATGATTAAGTACACTTGATTGAAAATGTGCCAACAAATTTTGCACTTTGCACGATTTTTAAAATCAACTATTGTTCTTTATTAACAATACTTATAGGTTGCATGTCTGGGAACTGAAGTTACCATATCAAGGTCTGCTACTTACCTACAAATCAACTGGTTTATATATTAATGTACTTAACTTGCTTGCTAATATCCTAACTCATCGACATCATATGGACAATAAAATTGACAATACTAATAGGCTACTAATAGACTACACATGATTTATATTTGAGGCATATAAATCATAATATTATCAACTACATAACATAACACATTTTTACATAATATACTTTTATTTTGTACATAATAGTTGTTATTATTATAGTTAACATTTTATATTTAAATTTTATTCTTTTTGTTTTAAAAGAAATATTTTTTACCAAAATTAATTATTTTAAAGGCATTTACCTGCATTCTAGGACCTAAAATATCAAAAAAAAAATCTCATTGCAGTGGCGATGATTTATAGGCTATGCTGCTTGGGTAGTTATGGAGGGTAGTAAATAATCGGGTGGGAGAGATATGTCCCAGATTTCAACTTTACTAGGTTGGCAGCCCTGCATTACATTATGTTTCTACATATTTTTAATTAATAAGATTCCATTCTATTTACAGGTTTAATTATTGAATTAATTTGTTTGAAAAACTTCTTGTACTTCTGATAATGACATAAGTGAGTTGTTGTAATTCATTAAAGAGAGATTATCCAGTTAAATTTTAAGAATTGGGTATCTATATTTTTTATTGTATTTTTATAAAATTCAGTTCAATTTGATTCTACTAAAATTCAATCAACCAAACTAACTGACATGGATCAATTAGCAATGTTTGATCTGATTAGTTGCTTGCATCTGATGAATATGTAGCTATGTTCGATGAGTTATTAAACAAAATTGTACAGAAATGCCAGTTGGATGTTGTTGTTCGTTTCTGGGATGATGAAGTGAAACTAATTGTCACTTGTTATTTTAGTTCAGTATTTCTTGGTCAAAGTAGGGCTACAGTATGGATGGATTGCAAAATGTATGGATGGTCCAAACATCAATTGCCTCTTTATCTGAATTTTCCAAAAAGATGGATGATGAACTTTTACCTGAGATATTGCCAGTTGGGTCATGTGGCTTGCACATTGTTCACGGAGCTGCTAAAGATGGCTACAAGGCACCAGGTTGGAATTTATGTGAGACATTATCAGCTGGATATTATTTTTTTTAAATGTTCTCCTAAATGAAGATCCGATTTTGAAGCAATATCATCAACCTCTGTTTTTCCTTTGAAGTTTTGTGCTTTTAGATGGTTATAGAATGTTTCTGTAGCTAAGCGATTTCTAGATCTTATTCCTCATCTGAAAAAATATAATTATTGTAACAATGTCCAGCCAAAACAAAACAATTCCCTTTTCAAAAAGCTAACAGCAAGGTCTCAGAGGCAGAGCTTAAATGAAAACGCCTTCAAGGTTTGTAGGAAGTTCAGGAAGAAGAAACCAAAGCGACAGAGATTTTGAAAGCAACAGCAAAGAGTAGGAAGTTAATCTAAAGTGGTAATGCTCTGTGACAAACATTTTAGATACATGAAAACAAAACAAAAAACTTTAGTTTTGCTGTGTTTATTTGGCTTTTTGCGTTTTTATTACTTCACTATGCACTAGACCTTCTAGTGAACACATTATGTTTTTCCACCTACACTCCAATACATACCACATGCTATTTTATCCTCTCGGTGCTCAGCAGTTTCAGTCATTCTGTCTGGCTCCTTTCCATGTTGGTTCTATGGAAATCTTGCATTAGAGTATTCATTGCTGTGTTAATCTCATACTCATAATTTACGATAAATTAGGATCTAGATAAATTATTGTTTTCAATCTTTTTGAGTAAATAGGTCTGATAATAACTAAAATTTGTGTCTTTTACATTTTATTAAGGTGCAAATTTAAAAAATATATACTTGAATATACTAAATTTTTTTATGAAAAAACGTGGACACCCTGATTATTGTTTAAGTTTATTGATTATTGTTTATTCTTTATTGTACCATTTAATATATTAGTCAGAGTTGATACAACCAGCAATTTTAATCTCTATGAATTTTTTTGGGAATTAGTGGAGATATGAGATTTTTTTTAGCTTTGCTGTCCATGGAAAAAACACAAAAAATATGTAATTGTCCTAGGTATATGACAATAAACTGCAACCATAAATAAAATTATTTAATTTCAAAAGGCTTATGTTCTTTATTCTTTTTAATTCATTAGTTTTTAGTTAGTTCCTGCTCTTTCATTACCCCCTTGGCCTTGTTGGATTTATGTGAGTTATTCTTGATAAAATTTATTGCTTTATAGCTTGTTTTATTTTAAACTGATATAACTTTTTAATTAACTTAGTTTGAAGATGTGCAATAGAGATACACAATTTCAAAAGTAATAGCTAGACATAGAATAGTTTCAGGGATGGCTAAATGAAAGGTTAAGGGTTTTGTAATTACTGCAATTGTGAACTCAAGATTACCAAAAGTGGTATAGGAGCAATTAAGCAGCACTTCACTACCAATAAACACATAAATAATGCCAAAGGTAGGAAAAATCAAAATATCTTGGATTTTGCTCAAGTAACTAGGAAATCAGATACATCAATCAGTCAGCACTATGAGGCAGAAATCAGGTGGACATTACATACAGTTCATGCATCAAAAAGTTTTAATTGTGAAAATGATACAAGTAAATTGTTTAAAGTGATGTTTAAAGACTCAAAAATTGCTCAACATTTTAACTGTGGAAGAAACAAACATATCTGTTGCAGTATTCTATTCATCCACATGTGGAAAAAGTCTCCAAGGAAGACTTGCTGGTAAATTCTATAGTATTTCTATTGACGAAGCTGATGGATGAATGGCCTTTGCATGTACATCAATGATGAAGGAGAGGTTTCTGTTGATATTGAGACCTGATTAATTTTTCTATTGTTTAGATAATAAAGTTGTTGCTGTATTGCTGCCATGTACAAATTTTTCTCACTCATTACATTAGTGTAATTAAATTTTTTAAATTTTCTTAAGTTAAGAATTATCCCATCTATATTTAACCTGCATTCATAAATTTACTTGATAAAAATATGTGTCATCAATAAAATTATAGAAATAGGCCTGTAAAAATGAGCTTTTAAATTGGTTCTTTTGTCTTTTTTATGCAGGCGATTTTTTTTCATTTTGCTCTGTGTCAACGCTAAATTATTTTGCATATATCTTAAATACATACTTCTTTTTTGTAACTAAATGTCAAAGCATGACAACATAATTATATATGATTGGATGTCAACAAACCAAACATTAAGAACTTAAATTGGTTTTCCTTTGTGTTAGGGATGGGGATTATAAGTGCGAGGCCAGAATATCACTAATACATGTGTACCAGCACCATTCATGAGTCAGAGCTCTTCCAATAGTACCCTATAGTAATTCAAAAAGATCAATTTTTACAAAAAATGTTTATTTCATTTTAGACTTCCCTGAAAATATTGTTCATGAAAATCGACAGTCTGTGAAATTGACACTTTGAATTGACAATTGCAACTATGTATAAACACAACACAGCCTACTATTTAGATTAGTTGTGCAATATTCTCAAATGTCAGTAAAGAAAAGTTATATATAGAGATAAGGTAAATTTAGTTGTTCATCTATACATCTATAGCTTATTGTATTTTAATTTAGATTTTTTTTAAATATTAATATACATTAAATATTTGTATACTAATTATATATATTATAAGAGCCTTTGCTACAAATATATAATTGTTGATAATTGTACCTATATCATTGTATACCTAGTTATAATAATTTTAAAGAATATCCTATATGAAATACAATAAACATGTAATCTCATAATTAATAAACATGTAATCTCATAATTAATAAACATGCAAAATATTGAATTATATTCAAGTATATTAACTGCTATTTAAATGATGCGAAAATAATTAACCAATGAGGACACAATAAGGATACTAACTAACACATTTGAATTTATATGGTAATTTGATGAGGTAACATTGCTGTCCCATAAGACCATTAAGAAAAGGTTAAATACTGCACAGACATATCTGCCACTAAAAAAATATTCTAATTACATGGCATCACTGCAGAAAGGAATAGAGAGATTGATAAAGTCATTGCTACTGATATTTTTCACCTGTTTATCAAGAAAAGAAAATGTAATATTTGTAGGAGAAGATATTCAGAAACAATAGACAACGTGCTTGATAAAAAATATGATTCAAAAGATCATAAGCTTGTGATCACAATTGAAGGCACTGGACAAGAGAACTGAGGAGTTGGAATATGTTAAGAAGTTGATAAAAGAGAATGATGAAAATGGGATCTTGCTGATATGACTATTTTGACATAATCTTTGTATTCTATGTACCCTATTAACATTTAAGAACAGATTATTATGACTATTATAACTGTTTTATTTATGACACAATATATATATATATATTTTTTTTAAATAATTTTAAAGGACCTTGTCAAATTTCTCTGGCTACCCTGATTTTAACACATACTATTTTATATTGATTTTTTGGTGTTTAGATATATTTTTAATATAATATTGTTTTAATATATTTTTTATCAAGTGTATTTTTTAAAAAAATATGTAATATGTGTCAATCCTCAATATACAATTATAAAATGGAGACTGTTATTTGAATTAATGCAAACAGGATGATGCAATGAGCTAGCCTGTTTAATAGTCTCACCTCATACATGTTAATAATTAAATACATGGTTTAAATTACAGAAAATGATATCCTCAGATTTATTTATATGTAATTTCCAAATGAAAGTATGAATATATATATAAAATACTGTGTAGATGAGCTGTTCTGATTAGCCAAAGTAAAATACATTGTAGGTTAGGTACCATTCTACAAATATGCTCACAATTCACATTAGCTAGGGTTCAGGCATTATGCATTGTTTAAAATACAGTATCAATAGGCAAACATTTTGGAGATTCAATTTGTGTTTTGTCTAGCCATTAGTTCCGATTAGCTGGATCCCAATTAGCTGGAGTAGATTGTATTAGCAAAAAAGGTTATTTTCAATTGAAACAAATTTAGAGTAGAAAGTTTATATATATTATTAATATCATATTAACATATTAAACATAAAAAAATTCAATATTTATATATATTATATTTACCAATTTGTATATTTAAAAAAAATTGGTTTAGTGTGATTATGATTAACTATATAAAAACGATTTATAAGTATTTATTTGTAAAAACAATTATTAAATCGTATAATATACACAAGACGTATATATATATATTAATAAATAAAATGTATTTAAAATGTAAATAATTTGTTTGTTGATATTATCTATGTGTATAACAGTTTATATTTAATCTTACTGTAAAACATAAACTGTTATACACATAGATCTTACTGTAAAACAGAGTTTAATTGTTCTTCTCTCGATGAAAATGTATAATTCATTGGCTTCTATAAATGCTATTATGAATGTATCTTTCAGTTAATTTTTATTAAATTAATGTTCTTCCAGATTATTGCTTTTGATGAATTGAAAACGGATTATAAGAATCCAATTGATCAGTGTGCTAGCTTAAACCCAGTAAGTTATTTTTTGTACATATTGTTTATTCCTTCTATAAATTCTGATATTTAAGTGTGTGCTATTTTAAAATAAATTATAAAGGACGGTACCTATGAGTAGGTATATTAATCTTATCAAAATAAATGAAAACTATATTCTATTTGCTAATATTGAAAATAGAATGAGAGAGACCCTTACTTTGTCTTTTATTTACAAGTGTTGTAGGGCAAATAATTATTGGTTTTCGTTTTGACCTTAAAATTGTTGCTCATTAATTTAGAAAAATGTTTAAAAAAATCTTTATTACAAATATAAAAATATTACTAAGTAGATAAATTACCCTAATTAGAGCATTAAATACATATTTATTTAAATTAGAAATTCTTCGACTGCACTTATCTTTCCAATTGAATAAATTTATAACGCCGTTAGCATTTAACTTTTAATATTATGTGTATGTAGGAGTTATTTAAAGACCGAGTTGTTTTAATTTTTGTTTTTCAGCTTGTCCTTCCTGAATATGGAATTCATTTATTATTTACAACACTTTTTCTTTTTGGTGGTCAATTTGGAACGTTTGTAATGAATCTTCCTCTAATTGCATACCATGCAAATAGGTAATATTAAAATTTTATATTTTATGCTGCTTATACATATTTGAAGAACATTAATAAATATTATTTTAGCTTTTTCCGGACCTATGAATACAAATATCTAATAACTAATACTAATTTGAGTACTATAATATGAATTTATATAATATTTTTACAACTCTATATAATAAAATTTTCAGCAATTATCTATAGTATCCAATGCTATACCTATTTTTTAAAAACGTAATTTGAAGGCAACTCAATATTTAAACCTTAGTATATAAAGATTTAACAAAATATTTTTATTCTTCTATTATTTTAGTCTTAACATTTGACCTTATTTACATTGAATGTGTGACCTAAAGAGTTGACTATACACTTTATTGCTTTATACGTATTTATATTTGTCAAATACCATGCTATTATTTAAAATGTACTAATTATTAATGGATTAGAAAGTTTTAATGGTAATATATAAATTGAAAATAATGGTTGATGTGTCGTTATTGACATATGTAGACATTAATATGAGTATGTCAACAATTCCCTTTGTAGTATGGGTAAAGTGTCATTGAGTCGGGTGTTAAATGTTCCGGTATTTTAAATGTTTAATTGTATCATGGATATTTCCCATAGGTATATACACCGGCCTGTTATAAGTGGACCAGGTCTCTACGACCCAACAACAATTATGAACGCCGAACAATTGAACAAAGCTATGAAGGAAGGATGGGCAAAATTGGCTTTTTATCTCATTTCATTCTTTTATTATTTATACAGGTGAGTTTGATTTAAGACGTTCCTGTATAGGAATAATCCGTCACATCAGCATTATTAGGTATTACATTATTTTATTTTTTTTCAGCATGATTTATGTTCTTGTATCGGACTGAGGATCGTTAATTCAACGCAAATCGTTCAAGAAATAGTGCATATTGTTCAGCACATATAATATTTAAGTGGTTCTTTGAACATTGCCTTGTTTCATTTATCTGGTATTGATATCCATTTCACTTTCTCTTTTATAAACATATTCAATTAATTTCCTTTCCAATCGATGGATGAAAAATTACCAGTAGTTACATGTTTGCTCATTTGTATTAATTATTGTTCGAATATGACTATACTGTTAATTGTGTTCTGTATTATCTGTTGTACGTGTATGTGCAACTCTGTGTTAACAAATATCAAATACGTTTTATAGCACGCATAACTTTGTATATGATTCACAAATCATAATGTTGTTTCATGTTGTTAATATATTTCTAGTCTTCGCTAAAATAAAGTGACCATATTCGTTAATTTAGTTCGCATTCTAATATCCATTAGCTTTATTCTGCTAAGTTGAATGTCATTCGTATCGTTTGAAACTTGTTTTTGTAGTTTCTCGATGTTTCCAATCCTTGTATGTCCCCGCAGTCATAAGCTTTTCTGGATGTTTAAAAAATACAGTCTACTCCGGCCAATAGGAACAGGTTCCGATGAGACGAAAATCGATTTTTAGTAGTTTATGTTGAACTTACGATTGTTAACAAAATTCAATTTTACGATTGTTAATTATTAAGTTAACCACGTTTATCTTAATAATTCTCCATTATAATTTGTTTTAAAAGTTAAACCGATTTGTAATGGTAGATTTACCAATTCCAAATCGTTCTGCAATCTCTATATGTGTCTCCTTTCTCCACTTCTTTGATAATTTTCCATTTATCTTGCAGTTTTGGGTCAGTACGTCTTCTCTTCTCCATGATAGTTGTGTTTATGATAATATTAATTACATTTCATGACTGGTGAATTATATAATGTTGAATTACTTTCGTTAGATAATGGAAACAATACATAAAATGTGGACTGTGGTTTGCATTGTTTTACATACAATAACGCCCGCAATGGCGTTATACAGTTCTCTTTATTTTAATAGGTGAGCAATTAAATAGAGTGTTTATAATAGTCTCACCCTATACATGTCAATGATAGGCATGGTTTAGATTGCAGAAAATTTTGTCAATCGGATTTATTTATTATCCCTAAGGCTAAATGATGGCCATCGGATACTATATACATAATAGTGTGGATGAGCTGTTCCGATTAGTCAATAGGAAATACATTGCAGGTATAGGGACCATTCTACAATTTCTGTTCATATTAGCCAGTGTTTCGTTTAGCCATTTTTTTAACCTTTTATCAATAACCAGAAAAATCGGGGATTCCATTTGTGTTCTGATTAGACAGTAAAAGCAATAAATTTTAGGAGTTTGATGCAGTTCTAAGAATACTGTAATAAGATGGTAGTGTGTCGGAATGCTGATATCAGAATATATTTTGTGGTTTACAGCCCTAACAGGCTAGGACATATTTGAATATCTCGTTCCTGGCTGGCAGCTGTGTCAAATAAAGGGTACGTTTTTGTCCAAACGATATTGCCAAAAATTAGTCCTGAATGTTGAACTAATAAAAAATAAACGTATAAATTACAAAATCATAATAAATTTAGTTACAAAAAATACGTAATAGGCTGATTTTGTTTCTTCAAATCATAGTTTTGGGACAATGTATTTATATATCTACGTGATCTGTGTTCACTTTTAATTATAACCAACCAAATAACAAATTATGAGTTTTTCATTCCTTTTTCTATGTGCGTTTTTTAGTGCTGGAAGAAATTTTTTCAAATAACTTCAAGATCACGAAAAAATGCTTAAAAGGCATAGTTTGAAAACGTACAGTGGTGTGAATATTTAACTGGCCACCCCCTTAAATATGCTTATTTCTAGGTATTTTTAACCAAATCGATTTCC
>JAUZNC010056942.1:0-13582 GCA_034780395.1 Vannuccia rotundouncinata | reverse complement strand
CCAATCGTCCTGTTACACAAAAGCAATGAATATTCAATAAATCTCACCTTAGACGATTGCAGAAAGTAACTTGAAACTAAATTCATTATACATATTGTGGACCATCCATACGGAACTGAGGAAACGGCACACATTTAAATGCATTGCTTGCACAACCCATTATACTATCAGAAAAGCTTTATATTAGTGGCCAACATATATTTAACTGAATGTTAATTAAACTATTGCTTCTCATATTAAATTCAGTGACTTAGTAGAGTTTTTTGTAATGTAAATCTGTAATTGTAATATTGCTATTTCTTTTTTTGTAAAGTGCTATTATTGTTAACTGGAGGTATTCATGCAATTTTACATTTAAAATTAACGCTCGAACCTCAGGGTTTTAATTCATGTTATCATATTTTCTATATTTTTAAATTGCTCCTATAAAAATAATTATATTCCATAGTGGTAGGAGAAAGGGACTTCGGTGACACTTTTCGTCGATTCTAAATGTTAAAAATTTTTTTTGCTGAATTAAAATAGCCCGCGAGACCCCCGCCTTCCTGCACCTACGCTAGTAAAACTTTTCCGCACCTTTACTAGTTAAATTTTCAGCACCTTTACATGTAATATTCTGACGAATGAGAATCAGGTATCATGCTATATAAGAAGGTGTCTAAGTCGCTGTTTTTATTCATAAATCTTACAAGCTCTCTGACGGTCGACTCCTCTGACCGTAACTCTATGCGATATAATTATGATCGCTATTGTTCTGTGCATATTTGTGTGCATTATCCAATCATCTATTCAGATTAATCAAGTGCACTATTTAATTATTGATATTTTTAAAACAAAATAAAACAAAAAAATTATAATATAACATAAAACAAAATATTTTTTTTTCCTTTCTAATAATTTTTCAAAATGTAATTCATTTACAACTATGTTTGGATCTTTTTTAAAGATTTGAATAAACAGAGATTGAGTATGTAATTTCAAGCTTTTCTTTGTGAGTCATCCTGTAATAGTATTGTAGGAAGAAGTTAAAAGCAATTAAAAATTAAAAATTGTTAAATATCTATCATTATTATTTTATAATCATTTATCATATTTTATGGAATTTTAACAAATTTTATAACATTTTATCTTTCACCTTAATCAACCCACGCACATATGACCACGCATTAAAGTCATCACATGATAGCGGTGAGTCTTTTTTTCTTTTAACCAAATCATAAACTAAAAAATCGTATTCGACCCATGAATTTTCAGTATTAGGGAAGCATCACGCCGATAATAAAAATGTATATAAGGAAAAGTAGTCCAAATTCGTCATAACTCATTTGTCTGTGTTTCGAAGTGGTTGTCTCTTCTCTTTCTCCCCTCAAATAATGTAAGTATTTTACTTTCAAACGATAAAGTCTATATACAATATTCTTCTTAACACTGTAAATTATTTTATATTTTCCAGCTATCAAGTAAGTATGCTGCATTGTCATCAGATCCCTACATCTCACCTGACCACAGGGAAAACTCGTCTCGCTCAATTGAAGGCTCTCGGTCGATATTACTGTATGCATGATTCGTGAAATTTCGACTTCAGTTGCTATGGAGTGTGTAATGGACTCGGACTTACGGCAGTAAATAATTGTTTTATTGATCATTTTGTCATCAATCATTTTGTGGAACATTAAAATTTGCAAATTGGATATACAAAAAAGGACCATGCATACGCAGAATCGGATAGTATCCAATCAACAGGCAATACTTGTTTTATTTACAAGGACAGCAAAACTGGTATTCGACGTAAACTATACTTAAAGTTTTCACAAATGCTGCAAAAGCGCAAGGTTCATTAATAAACACTTTTTCGAAGCGAGAGATGCAAAAGCCATCAGAGGAATGTCTATAATTGAAATCAGCATTCCATGTGAAAATGGACATATTCCCAGTATTGATTATCTTACCTCAGAGGAGGAGAAATTTCAAAACATGATACCTGCTCATCTTATATGGAGAACCTCACACGCGACATGTGGAGAGCGTTTGCGTATTGTTTCAAACATACACTAATTGTTGTTGATGAAACATACAAGTCATCTAAAAAAGGATATTGGTCTTGCCATTATAGTATATGCTCACAACAGTTTCACGCAACACTTATCCGGTTTTATTGTAAAAAACTGGGCAATCCGTGGCCAACAAATATCATCAAGATACACACTTTCAGATACATTACCAATTGACATCATCAATGTCACTACTATTTCAAAACACTAGGGAGACGATGGCTCGATATAGTGAGGTCATTATAAAAATAAGATGAAGCCAGGTCAGCAGAACTTTACCTACTTTATAGATAATAATAGAGCTTTAAAAAGTGTCGCATCGATTACGAAAGAGCATATGGATAAATGCGGCTTTGTTCCCCATCATAATATAATTCCTCAAATCGCCAATAAAAGATTCAATGTAAAATCTTTGATTCTTGCGACCATCAATATTGAAAATGAGCTATCCATCACCCTACCAAATCCGGAAACCTTTCTATCAAAGAACCATTATAATAAAGTATCACCGGTGTATTGTCAGAGCAAGTATCCAATGACCAGTGCTGATTCACCAATGCAGCTATCCAAGGGAGAAGAATCCAGTTTTTCGTTTCATTCAGCGATGAAATATCCTATTATATAGCTTCAAAACTGCCCATGGTGCGTAAATAGCCGAAATTTCTAGATGAAATTCAACGGCCAATATGTAAACACAGATTGATTGTTATTACCTGGAAATACAAAAATATAATCAAATTAAAATATTTTAACTTTTTGTTTTTTTCTATGGCCAAAATAGTAGTTTTGGCCAATTTTCCCAATTCTGTGTTGTTCGGAATTTTTTCAAAAAGTTCACCGGTAAATATGTATACATTATTTGATTGCCTGAACTTAGAGATTCAAAAACGTGGTTAAATTACATTTTTTTAATGGTTTAATTTTTTCTGTGGTCTAAAATGATCATTTTTGCCATCATTTTGCAATTATAGAGTTCCAAATTAAAGAGGAAGTGTATAAAAAATGCACCGGATATTTTGTGTGTGGTAATTTGTTAGGTACACTTTAATGATTTTAAAACTGGCTCAATTTTCAAATCAATGCTCAACGAATCAATTTTAGCGGTTCAATTTTTTGTTTCATGCAAATACAATTTATTTATACTACTTATGAGCTTAGTATAATACTGTTTTAAGTAGTATACATACAATATTGCATCAATTTAAGATATGTCTTAGTTTCTAGTATATGATTATCTTGAGACACAATTAGTCATGTATTATAATGATAGCAACACAGAGAGACGCACGTTTATTCTGTGTTAGCCACTGACAGACGCACGCATAGTTATATAATTTCATAATATGTATTACAAACAAATATTAAAAACGAACAAAATATAAAATTATGAACAAAGTTGAAAAACGCGTATGATAAAATGTTCTCAATAATAATCAATAATAAAACACATATTTTGATACAAACACAAGAAAACAGTAGCAAGTTTTTATAAATGAAGACAGACAAACAGACACACGTTTTCTGTATACCTCATTATAACTCCTGGTTGTACAAAAAAAATATCCCAATCTCAAAGCTATCTGGGTTAAGTTTCGCTTGCATGAACTTGAAATTCCATTTACTATTGTAGTGATTTGAAGTTGATAAATATTATCCTTGGCATATGTTCCCATAGCGGTCTGCATCCATGTTCATTTTGTGCGTTTTTAATATTTGTTTGTAATATATGAAAGGAAACTTTGTAACTATGTGTGCGTCTGTCAGTTGCTAACACAGAGTAAACGTGTGTCTCTCTGTGTTTTTATCATTATAATGCATGACTAATTGTGTCTCATGAAAATTATATACAAGAAATTAAGAAATAGTTTATGTTGATGCAATATTGTATGTATAATACTTAAAACAGTATGATACTAAGCTAGTAAGTAGTATAAATAAACTGTTTCTGCATGAAACAATAAATTGAACCGCTAAAATTGATTCGTTTTGCCAGTTTTTGAATCACTAAAGTGTACTTAACAAATTGCCACACACAAAATATTCAGTGCATTTCTTATACACTTCCTCTATAATTAGGAATTTTATGATTGCCAAAATGATGGCCAAATAATAATTTTAGACCATAGAAAAAAATTAAACAATTAAAAAAGTCGAATTTAAACACATTTTATCATTGCTAAAAATCCCTAAAAATCGATAAAAATCCAAAATATCCTTAAAAGTCTCTAAATATATCTAATTATTATTTTATTCACATTTATATATTTAAAAATATACATAAAAATCACTAAATATCCCTAAAATTACAGATAATCTTTAAATTCTCAAAATATCTATAATTATTTTTAATACTTTTATAATATTTTGTTGAATTTTGTTGAATTTTACCACATTTTATATTTGCTATAAATCTATAAAAATCGTTAAATAACCACAGATACCTTAAAATTCCTAAACATCTCTAATTATTATTTTATTCATATTCATTGAATTTTTATTGAATTTTATAAAAAAATATTCCCATTTTATCGAATTTTATCAAATTTTACCATATTTTATTATTATCGTCGATTCCCTCAATTCCATAAAAATTCTATAAATGCTTTCAAATGTTTCCTGGGATTTCTAAATTTTTCACTACAGTCTTTAAGGATGTTGTTAGAGATAATCCCTATGCCTACCTATTTCTGAAAAGCATCTAAAAGAAGCAACATGGAGGGAGATTATCATTCGTTTCGACGAAATGATATTAAACGATATCTAGCAATTTTAAAATCTGCAAAAGAAGAAAAAAAAGGAAACTACCGATATGTCTCCAGATTCAGAGCATAAACTGTATGCTTACAACCTACAGCAGGGGGTGCAAAAACGCGGGACGTGAAGAAGTGGAGCGGGAACATCAAGTGTCAACATCAGCAGAACCGACACAGACTTTACCGTCTACTCCATATCTACCACCACAAACCCATCTTATCAAAATAATTGATTCATTTCCGAAGTATTGTAGAACCAAGGCTCGACTACTACTTCAATTTTTAATTACTTAGAATATCAAGTTGGATAGATATGGAAAAATTATTGAGGATGATGGACATTCAATTGAATAGTCAAACTTACCAGACTTGATTCGATATGCGGTAGATGGACGAATAAAAACTGTACCGCCTATTGGATTGGCTAGATTCCTTGAGATTGTTAAGAAAAACAACATCCCAACACAGCTCATTAAAAGTTATCAAAAATTACGATTAGTAAAACAGCAAGTAGCACTATCAGAGTCGATAATTGAACGAAAAATGACACCTAATGAACCGCCAGAAGTTGGATCAGCTTCAGACATTGCTTCTGGATGTTCGTAAATATTGTTTTTTTTTTAATTGAAAGAACTTAGAATTTTGACACTTTATTTAAACAAAAATTCGATTTTTAACGGTTTTTGTAAAATTTTTGACCATTTTTGGCAATTCACGTTTTTTGATACATTTTAAGAAGGTTAAAAAAGGTATGGGAAGGTGGCCCTAGTGATGGGGAATCCGTACGTAGACTTGGTTTGACGATACGACGTCTGATTCGCAGTACATCAAAGATTAATTTTTTTTTAATTTTAAATTTTTGTATGTGCCATTTTCTCAGGAAATCAGTAACCGATCTCTGATATTATTTTATTTATAGATAGAAAAACCCATCGTGGTTAGGAATATCAAAATTGTAGCGCTTTTCTGTCTATAATAAAAAGTTATTAACAAAAAAATTAAATAAATTAAATAAATTCCATTTTATATAGTAAAATTCTTACATTTTGGTTTTTGAGAAAAGTAAGTATTCAATCGTTCTGATTTTTTATATGTGTACTCATAGAGGTATTATATACATCGTAATAAAAGTACAATATCATCTAATAAATGATACCGTACAAATTTTTCTCTGAAGATTTAAAATTTTTAAAAAAATCGTTTTTTCCTATGTGTATAAGAGTCAGTTCTAAGCACTTTTCGCTTTGAAACCTAAGCAAAAACTTCATTATTTCTTATATAAAATGTAACCTCAATGTATCCATTTATGCCACGTGTGATATAAAAAAAAATTTATAAGTGTGTGGGTAAACCTAAATTTTAATAGAATGTAGAAATTTCAATTTGTTATCTGAATCTGTTAAAATTATTAAATTATAGCGTCTTACTGGTACATTTCGGGCAACTTATCCCAATTAGTAAAAGATGCTTCTATTCAATACGCATCTAACAGTAATAGTGGTTGAAAAATCCGTCATTCCGTTCTCTTTCAATCAAAAATCTAATTTTCAAAAAATTATTTTTTGAAAAAATTTTCTATGTAAAACATAGGAAAACTTAAAATTCGATTAGTAGTATTATAAAATGTTCAATCTTGAATAACTCTGGCAATATACAACGGATCTCAGATTCACACCGGACAAGAATCACACAAAATGTTTCAACTCTCTATTCTGTGCTTTTATAAACAACATATAAGCAAAACAAAAGTAACAAAACTCTAAATTAAAAAAACCTTAGTATTGTTATAAAACATTTATCGAATTTTCTGAAATTCTAATACGATGTGTAATTCTACATTGTGCATCTTTCGGTATAACGGGTTTATTGATACAATTTTAATATTTTGCTAAACATTAAATTGAAAGGGGGGTCGTGCTTTTTTGCAAACTTTTTGCAAGATTTTGGACACTCACGGCCACATAGTACATTTGAGGCAACACAAACCCATACTAAATCGATAGAACTCGTGAATGTGCATTCATAAATGGTCGTTGATCCCCAATCCATCAACTCATTAGCTTTATATATATTCAAAAAATGATCAAAATTTAGTATAGGAATTTTACATTGGAAAACTAAAAATGATTTTTTGAGAAAACTAAGTGCTTAATCTCTTTGAAATTTTGCATGAATCCTTAAAAGGGTATTTTAAACATCTTATTAGAAGATCAATATTGTAGGATCACTTGTAGACCATTAAAAAATTCTGTCCAAATTAAAATAGGAAAATGTTTAACTTTTTAGGATTTGACCTAGAACATTCATTAAATAATTTATGAAGCTTAAACTTACAAATGACTTGTTAAACATCTTTAGAATGCTAATTCAATGTACTATTTAATGCTATGTACTGTAAAACTTTTTAAATTAAATTTATAGATAACTAAAATTTTTGAATATTTCACTAAATGGTCAAAATAGCTAAAAACTATACTTGCCTTATCTGACCTAGAATATTCATTAAATAATCTATGCAGCTAAGACTGACAAATGTTTTACTACACATCCCAAGGATGATATATCAATTTACTGTTCCAAATTTGGCAGTGCAGATTTTTTAAAATTAAATTAAATGATAGCTCAAAATTGGGCATTATTTTTTTAACACTATAATGGGAACATTCATTAAATATTGTATGAAGCTAAAACTTACAAATTTTTTCTAGACATTCCCACAATGATAAATCCATTAATTAAACAAGATTTTTCTGTGTAGATTTGTATTAATTAAATTTAAAAATAGCATCAAATTTAGGGATTTTCACTAACCATGGTTTATTGCTTAAAACTGGGCTTGCATTATCTGACCTGGAACATTAATTAATTAACCTATGACGCTTGAACTTACAAATGTTTTACTAAACATCCCTAGCATCATTATTCAATTTACTAAACAAATTTAATGAAACATCAAATTTTCGGATTTTCACTAACTGGTCAAAATTGCTAAAAACTATACTTGGATTATCTGACCTGGAATAATTATTAAATAATCTATGAAGCTAAGACTTACAACAGTTTTGCTAAACACCTCTATGATGATAAAACAATTGACTATTACAGATTTGACAGTGTTCTTTTAAAAAAATATATTTTAAATGTGAGCTAAAATATGGCAAAATTTTTATAATGTTGTATTGGTAAAATTGCTAAAAAGAGGGCCTTGCATTATCTGACCTAGAAAAATCATTAATTAACCAATGAAGCTTAAACTTAAAAATATTTTAAAAACATCCATGGGATTCTACTGCAATTAATTATTCAAGGCTAGCTGCTGTATATTTTTTTTATTAATTTTTTTGATAGCTCAAAATTTTAGATATTTCTCTAACTGGTCAAAACAACAGATTTATTCTCAAAAAGTGTATTTTTTACATTAAATATCAGAATAGCCTCAGCAGCTTCTAAATTCTAAAAATAAATTTAGAAATTTTACTTCTGCATTTTTGTAAATATTTAATCCAATTTTAAATTAATATCATTATGAATTGTATATTCTAATTAGTGATTTCATATTATATAATATATATTTTTCTATATATCGCATGATTCCACTATTGAGAAATATAGAATTCTATCTATGTCAATTTTATATATAATAATATAGTTTTCTCTTATTGATTAATGTTACTAGCGCAGTTAAAAACTGCCGACGCTATTGAATAACAACAGTACAATAATTTAACGTATTAAAACAAAATTAAAATAAGGAAACTTTTTAATAAAATATTAAAAAATAGTTTATGACATAAATCGTTATTTTAATTTTTTTTACAAAAAAACTATATATAACATTTTCATATATTTTTTATAATGAATTAATAATCATAACTGGTCACCAAATAGCTTAATAAAAAAAACGTACAGAGACAGTCTCGGTACGTAAAAAATGTCTCGGTACGAAGGTCTAGTGTGGGCATATGGTATCGGTAGGTAGCAGATGTACAAACACATAGCCATACATCTACTTCATTTTCAGATGTAACATCTGCCGGAGCTCTACCAATTGTACGGTGAACACAGTGATTGTAGGAGTGTAGAAGTTTTGTTAAAAGTGTAAGTAACTTGTGATTCCCCTGTCTCGTGAAAGCTCTTCACGTGTGTGATTTATGTGTCCTATGAAATCGTTCACCAATTGTCGCCTTATACTATGTTTTAACACTAAACTGTTAAATTACATACTTTTCTTTAAGATAATTGCATACAAATCGATTTTCAAACTCAAAACCCTGATCCGTTTGAAGACGATGAGGCACTCGTCCATTTGCCACAAAGACCGCATAGAGCGAAACGGCTGATTTACGTTTAATTGGTACTACCCATGCATAACGTGAGAGAATATCAATTACAGTCATTAGATATCGATAGCCCTTGTTCTCTCGGGCAAAGGTTTGAATTTCCACAAGGTATGCCTGCCATTGCGAATTCATTTTCCTCGCAATGTACTTTCGAAAAGGAAATTTTACCGTGCTGGTTTGTGTAGGGAGTAGGCCCACTAATGCTGTAGCCAATTTTTTACTCGTTTTATCGGAAGACCGCTCGCCTCATCAATGGTTTGACTCCTCAGTATGAACCGTGAAGTGATGCGTTGTAGTAGAGACCACTTAGAAGGTTGTGGTCGTCTAGCGCAGCAAACATTATTACACTCTATTTGAATATTGAGATTATTTCGCGAATCTGTAAACGACTTTTCCTCTGAATAGCCAACATCATCTCACTCAAATCGCTCATTGTATTTTATTGAATTTTATTGAAAATAACAAATGCAAGTTTTCTACGTAGTGTTGAACATTTTTCAATTGATGTTTTTATAAAGGTGATAGAAAGGTGTTCTTTACTGGGCTCAATATCTACTTCGGAGAGCTGCAGTTCATCTGATCTAGTCATTTTACGTTCACCTAATAGTTTATTTGCATATATTTTCTGCTGTTGATCAGCTGGTAAATTTTCAATTCGTAATCAGGCAGGTTCATTCATCTTCATACGGGTATACTCAAGTTCTGGAATGACAACCATTGGAGATAGAGAGTATTAGACATTTTTTAATTACTGTAAATTTTATAAATGATTTCACGTGCCCCAGCGGCTACGACTCTTTCGACTGCTGCTTTTGTAGCGATGGGAGCTGTTGTCAATACAATAAATAGTGGGATGAGTGCTGGAAAAAGTCCACCATATTGATTGATTAAAAGTTGACGGGCTTTTTTAGAACCTTCCGCTTTGCAGTGTACTCTATTCCTGCAATGACGAGTATGTGATAAACACTCTTAGGCAAATTTGCAAATTATTCCTCTGTTTTTATCCTTTTTATAGTAGTGATAGGCAATCTGCGTTATAGCTCGTATAGAATTGTCGGATGTTGCTTTTCTGATGTGTAGCGTTTTCTATTTTCACTGCTTTCAATTAACTGAATTATAAATTTTCTTGTCTGTTTTTCATTGTGAGAGTTCATTGTTTATTGTATAGAGCTGAATTAAAATAATATATTTAATATTGTTTAAAACTGCTTGATATTGGCATGTAAATGATATGTGGTTCCTCATTAGGTAAAATTTGGGTTCGTATGCGTAATTCTTTAGATGTTTCTTGATTCCAATCAATAAAAAAGTATGCATATGGTTTCCTAAAAGTTGCATGTCTATATGCTTGAGTAAGGAATTTATCATGTCTAGGATTCATCTGACGTGAGAGTACATCAATCTGACTTGCATTGCGTGGGTATATATTGAGTATTGAGAGTTCGTGTTCACGCCTCTTTACCTACTTGAAATAGATTCTGACTAATTAAAATAACAGTACA
This sequence comes from Vannuccia rotundouncinata, assembly GCA_034780395.1. Lineage (NCBI taxonomy): Eukaryota > Metazoa > Platyhelminthes > Proseriata > Coelogynoporidae > Vannuccia > Vannuccia rotundouncinata. The sequence continues at coordinate 2,936 of JAUZNC010056942.1, read as the reverse complement.
AAGTATGTGATGCACTAGGCGTGTAAATAATTTACTGACAATTTTTGAGTTTTCCATTTCATTCATTAAATCATCTAAAACAACTAAATCATAGGGTTGAATCATATCAAACATTCAGGCAATCACTGATATATACTGTATTCATCCTTGTTCATTTGTGGCTTCTTGTATTGACTTTCAGTGAACCATTTTATATTTCTATGTGGGTTATAATATACTGCATTACGGTGAGTAATTAAATTTTCAACAAATGTTGTCTTTCCAGACATGCTCGGTCCCACGACTAGCATGGAGCTCATATGTTTTAGAGTTAAATCCATATTTTATTTTTTAATGACTCATTTAGACTCTTGTTTATAGATACTCTACTGTAAGTAGGAAAGATGATGGGATATTTTTTCATTAATTTCATTTTAACTCCTGCTCCCAGTAATGTCATCTACATGTGTCAATAAAGTGTTTCGTGGTCAATTTAAAATGCCGGCTACTGCTATTTTCATTTGTCTTTTTCATCCAATTAAGATAGCCAATATTTTTAACCACTATTATAAACGAAAACCCTAAATGCATAGTGTAAAATGTGCCAAAAATGTACTTTATTAATTTTTTCAACCGGCAAATTCCGTATTATGGGAGCTGATATAAATCTGGATGCAGTTATAACTTTTATACTACACCATCTCCCCTCTCGTACCTATATTTTGGAGCCGCCTGTTTTACAAACGGAAACATTCACCTATGAATACGGAAGAAGAATCAATCTCTATCGTTTCATCCAATCATCAAGTCGTGATAATACAATGCAATATAAAACTGACATTTTTCCTGCTTTACAAATTTTCAAATGGAGTGCCACATCTCGCTCCAAATTATAGATTATTTGTGATAATTTGCAGGAATTATTTCCCCACCTTTCCCTATTCACATTCTAAGTTTACTACAATGCACTCTATGCATTATATTTACAATTATATAAACAATGTAACAATAAGTTGTGTATATTCAAGACTGCTATAGGAAATATGAACCAGAGTCTACAAATCTGTCTCACTATTATTATTTTCAAATTTTTTTAACAAATCGAGAACATAACTGCAACCGTATTTTCGTCGATTTCAAATAGAGCGTCAGAACCTATAAACAATAATGATTGTGAATTAAATTGAAACTTGGACAATGATGAGTACGAGTCTACAAATCTGTGTAACTGTTATCATCTATAGTTATATTACAAATATTGGAGAATCACTATTTCAACATTTTATCATACCAAAGAATGTATGAGAATGGACGCCTGATTCGGAGAATGTAATATGGAACACTCTGAATAATAATAATAATAATAATAATAATTATAAAAGTGTCAATCTGAATAATAATAATAAAAGTGTACAACATGTATTTTTTTCAGAACGTAATTCAAATATCGGCAAAGGCTGCTCTTAATAGGGTCAATATTCAAATAAATCACCTCGACTAGGGTTGATATTGTGTTGTCTCATTTGGAGGTATTGGGAGAGGCAGGAGTTGGGAGGCGAATCTTCCGAAAGGTCCTCCTCACCTTCTTCTTTTTGGGTGCTGAAGGACATTCGTCCCCCGATGACGATGGTGCTAGAGTTACAAATTCTCCTGGGATGTCGAAGGGTTGAGCATTTTAATGAAAGTCATTCATGAGACATGTTTGATACGATGCGCTGCCTTCAACTGCTTCAATCCTGAACTACCCACGTTCAAACTGGCGACATATTCGGTTTAGCCATGTTTTCCCATGTAAATTCCGTTACACCGTAGCATTATTTGGTAGCGTCGGGCGGCCATGTCCTTGATTTGCAAAGGCTCGCTGGCCCAAATAAATCCGGTAGCCTATCGACCCATTTTTTCCCAAAACATGTCCGAATTGGCTGTAAATGTTGGACGGAGACAGGGGTTTGCCTTGAATCCATCTCTAATCGTCTTTGGGAGGTTGACAGCATTGGCCGGATTCTCCAGAAACGTTGAAAGTTGTTGCATGACTTGAAACTCGATCCATTCTATGTTAGTCTGTAAGTGGTCTCGGGAATCCTCTTCAACAATTTCCAATGTTATTGGAAAACCAAAACCTGATTGTTCACAAGTACCTTAGAATTTGCGAATACGGGATTTTAAACATCAGGAAGGATACGTCGTTGCATCTAAGGTCTATAAAATTTGAACCCTTTTCCTGATTCTTAATAATGAGCAGTGGTCCCACCTTGACTTTAGGCATAAGTGGAAGCCATGCTGGTTGAATAATAAACTGCCATTGCTTGAGGACATGATGACTTGAATTTGTAGACTGAGAGAGCGTAGCTGGACCGTAGACTGAGAGACTGTTGCGATGTTGAGACACTGAGACTGTAGCCTGAAGACTGGTGAGACGTTGAGAGACGGAGAGACTAGAGACTGAGAGAGACTGTATCGAAATCTAGAGAATGATAAAATAAATAAGGAGACTGCTGGCGAGGAGACGACCGGAAGAAATGTGAATGAAAACAGATACTTAGACACCTCCTTATAAAACATGATACTCGATTTTCATTCTAAAAAATTTAAGACGTAAAGGTGCGGAAAATTTAATTAGTTTGGGAGCGAAAAATTTATCTAGCTTTACTAGAGTTTTACTAAAGCGAGTGCAGGGGGGTGCTCTCTACCAATCAGAATCGAGAAAAAGTGTCAAAAAAGTCCTCTTCTCCTACTACTTGTCTTTCTATTGTTAACTACATCAAAAATTTATTTATATGTTTTTGCATTTCATTTATAACAACTCATTATAACTTATAGTGTTCTAATTACTTAATATATTCCATTATTTTTTCAGAACTAATTTGATTCCATTGTACAGGTAAATTCTATTCTATTCTATTCTATTCTATTCTATTCTATTCTATTCTATTCTATTCTATTCTATTCTATTCTAT
>JAUZNC010056941.1:0-13582 GCA_034780395.1 Vannuccia rotundouncinata | reverse complement strand
TTCAAACTCAGGGGTAATATTACTTTTTATTTATACTGAGATTTAATACAAAATCTATGGCGAAAATGAATAATATAGGTTACAATCAAGATTTCGAAATACCTATAAAAAATCTCCGATTTTGTCAGTCTGACGTTAACAGCTATTCTACATAATCCTCCGTTTTCGGCTGATATAATTTTATTATTTCAATGGTGTTAATGGTCCTTAACCATAGAAAAATGTGTGCCCATTTCAGGATGGCCTACAGCTAATTGACAGCCCAGGTTATGGTGAAGTGGAAATATTTAACGAGCGTCTTCGAGAATATCTCGAGAAAGCTTTCGGTTTCATTTACATAATGAAGAAGACGATGCCAGTTGGAGATAAAGAAATTGGCGGGGTGATACATTTTATTTAATTTAATTTTAAAATATGTTAGAAATATTCTTTTTGCCTAATTACAAATGAAATAGATCCATTTATTGATACAAATTGAAAATTTCCCACATATATTTTTGTTATTTTTTATAATTTCAAAAAGTTTCCATTGACCATTATTATTTTTTTTAAATAATTTTCGTTTACGAAAACTTACTCTTTTTCTTGAAAATCAAACTTTTTGTAATATTAAGGACATTAATCTGTTGTAAAGAAATTACGTAATTCTAAATGAAAACTTAAAATTCATCATTAGTTTTCTGGAATTTTAAATAGAAGTCATAAATATTGTCTTAAAACCAATATAAAAATTTAGCATGATAAATTTGTTACGCATGTTATTAATAGAGTGTTCGTTCATATTTCAGATATTTACATATATGCAGCACCTGAAGCGTTTAATGCCCAACTGCCAAAGTGGAACCGTGCTTTTTGTACTGAACATGTGGGATGAATTTGGTCGTGAAGTCAGTCCAGTAAGTTTTATCCCACTTTTTTCCTCTTTTATACATAAGTTGATTTTATTATCGAGTAATTATGAACATTATAAAAAAATTCAGTGGGAATCTCGAAGTTTTTAATTGATCTATTTTGAAAGAATTGTAAGGTCACCTTATATTTGAGGAGTTTTATTAGGTTTCTTTACGCCTTGATTAGTTTTTTTCATACCGATTTTATTAAAAATTATCCAGATTATTAAAAATTATTTGTCACGTGAGAATGTCTGTTTTAATGAATTCAGTTATTATTTTTTCGAAAAGGATGCTAATCCCAAAAGTCGAGCGTACACCTTCATGTTAAGTCAACTTCAGCGATGCTGGCCTGGGTTGGATTCCTCTTGTTTACTCAAAATGAGTGCTGAAGACGCTCTTTATATTCAACGTGAGGGTCTTGTTGCTGAGGATGTGGCTCTAGTTCTTGAATCTCTTTATCGACTTTGGATCAGAGCTGTTCAGAATGTCTCAATAACTGCTCATGGGTATATGAATATTCCATATCTGCAACTTAAATGAATTTTAAATTTATTTATAAAATAGTTTTTTCCCTATCTACATAAACATTATTCAACAGATTATATTGTTGAAAGACAATAATCCAAAAAATTAGAAACTTTGTTATTAATGGATTATATATTTTACCGGTTTTATGATGTTATTATAAAAAAATCAATATATTTCAGACGTATGAGAAGTACATTAGAAACGATGAATCACCAGATTAACAGAATCCTTGATTCTCCGAACTACGATCAACTCGGGGTTCAATACGCCGAACTACGCGGTAAACTCGACTGTATCGATACCAAATCTGTTCAATTCTTTGATCGATCCAAACAGTTGATTTCAGATTGCTATCATAAGGGAATTCGTCTCTTCACTCGTCATTTAAGTCTTGACCAGACGTTAGCAGCCCTGTTAGCGTCAATTAGGAGCTTGTGCCCTACCTTGGAAGATGTGGGGACGTGTTTGGACATTCCTACCATTCGAAAGACCATTACGGAGGCGACGCGAGTCTGGATGCTTCGAGAAATGGATCGCTGGGAGGAGGTTAACCATTTCTTTTATACCGTGCGGAGAACTCTGGCTGACGACTTTGCGAGCCACTTCGAGAAGGTGGTTGATAGAGTATCGTGTCAGTTAACCCCGGAGATGATAAATAAAACCATTGACATTTCAAGTGTGGAAAATGTTACTGAAAGTCAGAGTAAGGTGTTGTTGTAATAAATAATTAAACTCATCAACTTATTATAATGAGTCGTGTTGAATATAACTTTGACTAAATATACAACAAGATTTAAAATTTCAGGTAATTTATGTTTTCGACATATATTTTTTTAAGTTGTGAGAAAAATAAAAAAATGAAAAAAATTTTTAATCAGATTTTTACAAATGTAAAATTTGTATTTTAAAATATTAGTAAAATAACATATATTATATAGCTCTCGTAATGTTCATATATATGGAAGGTAATCCTTAGGTTACCAAAAACTCAAAAATGTTCCACGGTAGCTTTAGGGGAAATTTTCTCAATATTTAAAAACGAAATTGTACTGAAGTTTTTGCAATTGCTGAATATATAAATATATATTTACCTTTTTATAAACACGCAGGTAGTTGGAATCGTTTCCGGGAACGGCGCAACTCATCGTCCGATCTAACCGCCTATTTGGATAATACCTCCGCCTTCATCAGCTCTACAGCCCTAACATGCATCAAGCGAAGTCTGGCTGCATCCCCTTCTCTCATCATTGCCGCCTATACTCAGGCGCAGGTGGCCCGAGCTACAGTTTTGGTCGACAACTATCAACAGTTTTTGAAAGATCGACGGATACAGCTATCGGACGAAGTCTGCGCCATTCAAATAGAGCTACAACACCGAGAAATAGGAGCAAGCGTTTACCAGGTTATAATAAGTGTTCATAAAGGTCCTATTTACTATTAATGGTTCTATTAAAACCATTAATAGTTATTAAAATTTATAATTTTATACCGAAATTAAATTTTTTCAAAATATTTTCTGAAAAAATTCTAACTCAATGAAAGGTTTTTATTGATTACAATTATTTAATCAAACCTTACTTTAAATAATTTAAAACATTGGAGAAACTTATCGTTTTATTTAAATTACAATTTTTAAGGAACACCATATTAAATACAAAATAACTTATATTTTTCATAATTCAACTGTAATCAAAAAATAATAATTATCCACAAAAAAATATTTCAATAAAAATAACTACAAAAATGTTGATATTATAAATTTTAAGTATCATCAACAGACTTATTCAAAGTAGAAAGAAACCTAAATTTGTTGTCCTAGCATTATGTTGGTTCGTTTATTATTTTTATTCATGTATACCAATTTATAAACAATATTATTTATTTGATTTCAAAATGAACAATTTTGCACAATAGATGGTCCGTAAACAAGGGAACTTGCTATCTCAGGAATTAACTCGGTTTTCGCTCTTTTATTTACAAACGAACCAATCTGATATTCATTTAGAAGATTTGGCTTCAGAGAACTCAGACTCAAACGTTGTAAGGGTAAGTGGAATCATTATCATTAATTTGATTACAATTCTTAAAAAATATTTTTTTAATCTTAGTTTTAAAGATAATTTTCATTATGATTAATTCTGTTTATAATTCTATTATATTAGCTTCTTGTCAAGGTGTGTTAAATGTGTTCTCCTATAGTGTAGAATTAATGGCAGTCACCAACATTAAAAATTGTGTAATTTCTAATTCACTTCTAATATAAATTCGCCAATCTGTCAAAGGTATTGATTAAAAATGTTTGGAAAGGTTTATAGACTTTGGAATTTAGTATCGTGGCATTTGATACTGTATTTATTCAGTTTAATACATTAGTTTTGATAAGACCTTAATATCCTTAAACATATTTTCAATATAAGTATGCATATATATACACACACATAGGTACTCGAATTTAATGATTAAATTTTGTATTTAAAATCGTATTTTCTTTTTTCAATTTTTAAAAATTTTGTTCTGAAAGTTAATTAATTAATAAATATTGGGATAAACTGAAACAAACATTAACATTTCTATACCTATTTATATGCATATTTTCGAATTATAATATAACGATTTTGTTAAGATAAAATACTTTCTATCAAATTTTTCATAATTATTTGAGTGTTTGTCACAAAGTAAGTTTACCACAATGCCAATGTTGATGATAACTCGTTAAAACTATTACTTCAGAGTGATGATATTCTCAGTCTGATTAGTAATAGTCCTAAACTATGCAAAGGCAATCGGGCTTTCATAGTAAAAGGACGTTTCCAAGCGGAGACAGCGATTGAACAGTTACAGGATCAATTAGATCAGTCGAAGCGACCGGAACAAATATCAATTCTTCTCTTCAAGGTCAAGGGCACGGATGAAGAGTCTATTCTGAACTTGGAAAGAGAAGTTCAGGAGTACAAGTAGGTGTAGTCAAATTAATTTAAAAACGAGGTATAATATTAAGTCTTTCAGAGTTCAAAATAACTTATTTGTAAAAGGTGTAAATGAACATTTAAAAATATGAAAAAAAAACTAATTTACTTATTTATTAAAATTATTTCTGCAAGAATTCGTTTTGCCAGAAAAAAACATTACAAATTTAATTATGGAATGAAATAAAATAAAATTCTTATAGTGAAAAATTTAATTGCCTAATGGTTGAAGGGTAATTTGTTTTTAAGAAAGACTATCGTTTAATCTTTGCAGAATTTTGATGGACAATCCTCACTCAAGTCTTCTACGATTTTATTATTGTGTTAAACTACCTCAGTCATCTTCATTGAACTTTCTGCCACTGGTTACGGAGCATGTGACCGAATCCCTCTCCCGCTATCTTAGTACCAAAAGAAAGAAAAGATCGGAGGAAGTGTCCTCTGTGGAAAGCGATGAAGACAGATTAAAATTTTTGCTGACTATTTTCCAACAAATTGTGGACGGTCTTTGCTATCTCCACGCTAGAGGATTGGTTCATCTGGATCTAACGCTTGAATCCATCGCTGTAAGTCATTTAATTTATAAATATGTATAAAATCATTTTATCAAAGAATTCAATTTATAGTACTCCAGATATTGCTTACTAATTGTTCCCTCTCAAAATGCTATTTATATAAATTATCGTTTAGATTACATCCGATAATCAACCAAAGTTGACCGCTTTCAGCCGGCCTCGATGTCTGAACATTGACCCCAACCAGTTCACGACATCTGAGTCAGTGTTGACCGTTTGTCGTCTGCCCCCGGAACTCATCAACCCTGAGGACATGCTCCAACTCTACGAGCCAGCTGCGGATATCTACTCCTTAGGTATTGCGCTAGTGGAGGCTTGGACTGGGGTGATTCCCTTCATTGAAGATATTTGTCAAATTCCTATTAACAGTTTACACCATTTTCACAATTACTTGACCAAAAAGTATGCCAGGCCATGCAAGAAGGAAATTATAATTTCCCCTTCGCTGAGTGGGGGTCATCCTGGAAGGGTTTCGGGTCCTCCACTACAGCGTCTGTTGTCCTTAGCGCAACAGTGTTGGCCGAGTACTCCAGTGGCTCGACCAAATGTCAACTATGTACTCGGACTCTTTAACAAGGAGCTTCACAGTTTTGGTACATAAACAGCGAAATGGACGAAAAAGAGGATTCAATTAATGTACAATAAAAATGAAATATACATACTGTAAATAGCAGATACATATTATACCTTTTTCTAAAATATCTATTGAGAAACTTTTGATTGAATATTTTTTTACTTGATAAAATCATAACAACCATTAAAATATATATTTAAAGAAATTAAGAAATATGTTAACATTATTATTCTATTTACAAATATTTAACTTAATTTATTTTTGACAGACTTCATCATTCTCATTATTCTTTTCATTGCGGATAATTATATTACGATTATATAGATCATATTATTAATTCTATTATTATTAAATATGTTATATTTTTACTTTAATAAAACTCCATAGAAACTATATTGTTTTTGTTTTAAAAAGACTATATGTCAAATTTTTATAAACACGTAATAATTAACACGTATGTAGTAAAACGTATATAATTTAAAACGAAATTATAAATAAATATAATATTATTGTTTTCTTTCCACATTCCTTAAGCTATATATTTTAACTTCAATATTTTATCAAAATGTAAAATTAATACTTATGCACTTATATAATCTTAAATAATCTTTCAATAAACGCTTAATTTTTAATTAAGGGATATACTCATGATTTATAGTGACCTATTAATACATATGTTGTTATTATATATTCTTATAAACTTGTAATTAAATTATCTCTATATATATAAATACACAGATATAGACAAAAATGCACTTTAGAAAAATACATTTTTGTATTTCAGCTTTTAATATTAATAAGTATGTGCATAAGTATTATTTCAATAAGTATGTAAGTAAAATGATTTTATATGACAAATTATCATGTTTAGCTAATGATTTAATATAATCGATAATTATTAAAGAAAGCTACCATTCTTTATTTTATTCTTTTAGTTGATTTTTATCTATATGATCGGATCGATGATGATCACAAGTTTAAAATTATAAAGTTATTTAATAAAATTATGTGTGCCTAGCATATTTTTAAACATTGATTAATAAATAATATTAAAAAAACTATGTTTAAACTTGGGATGATCAATCATACGATCAAAAATCAAAACGTTCATCCTAAGACGTATTCCTATAACAACGATGCAATAATATTTAATAAAGTTAAATATTTATACTAATAATAATAATAATACAAATATTTGATTTATCTCCTAAGATTGATTCATGGATTTAAAAGTTTTCTCTATTTTCCATATTTAAATCATTGGTTAAACCTAAAAATTAATTTATCTATTTAACTGATCTTTTTTTAGTTCCAATTTATTTAACTGGAGTGCGATTCAGTCAGTTTATATTATTTGTTCAAAACTTACACACGTCTCTCTATGTATAATAAAAAAATATAGCTACAATTCCAAGCGCACAAATCATTCATCAATGTAGACAAACAATGAAGAAATAAGACATTTATTGAGGTTAGACACACAACATCCTTTTATTAAAGATTAGAAGTTATACATTGATTATAAAAAGGATTGAAATAGCGAAGTTGAACAGTTTTACGTATTCCGTTGGTACTCAACAAATTTTATTTTGGATTTCATATATAACCGTCGAAAACTTAGAAAAACATATGCTGTTGATTCTAAAGTTTATATTCAAAATAATTATTTTTCTTTTATTCAATACAAATTGGAAAACGGTGAGATCTATCCATATATAAAAATTTTACTGGTTTTAAAATTATAATATTTTCAACATTAATTTTAGCTTGGGAAAAAATAATCCTTTTGTATTGGTAATTTTTTTATTAAACAATAATTTTGCTATTTAACAAAAATAAGTCGATTGAACTTAATATATTTTCTCAGGTATTGTCAAAAAATATTGCTTTATAATATGTATTGTTTAATAGATTCCTACAATTGTGTAGTGCTATTACTGTTTTTCTAAACATTAATTTCTATGATTAATATGTATAATGTGATAATTAGCATTTCAACACACGTACCCAACACTGTTTAATCGAAATAGAGGTTTGGACTTCAATTTCACAATCTCACTAACGTAGTGTCAGCTGTTTCTGTATTTCTTTGTAAACGTTATTTATTATTGTGAGATTTCACCATCTGCCAGACTGCAATTAAAACCTATATATTGGCAGTTTTGAAATTGCTGATATTTTTTATGAGTACATTTTACTGCTAAAATTTCACATGTTTTAACTTAAAAACAAACTTTATAATTGATATTTTCTGTATTTAATTAGTTTGAGTTATTAAATTATTAAAAGTTTATAAAATCTATGAACAATTACTATATTGATTGAAACTTGCATAATACAAATGATAAAATAAGTGATTACAGTGTAAATATACTATACTGCCAGGAGTGAAATAATGTGTTTTATTATACTTTAAATTGATTATAGAAATATTTTAATGGAACTCCCTGCATACACGCCTTTACTCCGAGCTAATTCGGTCTCCAATGACAACTATAAACAAAGTGCAACTGTAGGCGTATGTAAGAAATCTGGCTTAACTCGCCAACGCCTTCAAAATTTGCCATCACAACAGCAAAAATCGGGTGTTCACTCAAAGTTTCGAGAGCATTCGTCCGATGAAGGATCCTACCACCACAAGTTCATAGCGGGCGTCGATAAAGCCGGTACGTCATTTTCATCCTGGCCCTGTTCAGCATCGGTGTGCTCGACCGAGTTGGGATTATATCAGCCGGAAAGGAGTCGGAAGATCTCACGATTGCCGGCCTATATGGAAGTATTACGCGAAGCGGATAGAAAGGAGATCTGTGAAAGGTCTAACTGGCATTTATTCTGTGGGATAATTGTGGAATTTTGTACTTCAAAATGGCTCAAATTTGAAAATCAGTTTACTCGTTTTCTATCCTGTAAGTTAAAGAAAAATTAAAATTTTGTTAAAGAATTTTTAAATATTTTTTGAATTATAAAAACGACATATTAATAATAATTAAATTTAAAAATGGTGTGTAAATTATTTATTATTTAGATTTTCGAATATCAAGATTAAAATGTGCCGCGGACATAACCCTTCTGTCGGAGAAAGAGTTAGTTCAACAAGGAAAACTACTTTGCTGGGACTATATCACTTCCAAGTTGAAGCGTCGAGGAATACGATACTCGTCCCCAAAAACATCTGCACTCAGAAAAAGGCAGAATCTCTCCATTTCGTTAAGCAACGCTTCAGATCCACTAGACGGTATTTGCTTACCGCATAGTGTATCCGAGGAGTTTCAAAATGTCGGCATAGAACTGGAACATATGTATCCAGACCTTTTTCGGGGAATATCACGTCAGCTTAACATAACAGTATCCAATGATGAAATTGTCCGCCGCGCCTATCTCATGTTTGCAGAACAATTGTGTAACAAAAACTCCATCGACAAGATACATTGGGGATTGGTGGTGGCGCTGTTGGTAATGGCAGGAGCCTTTTCTGTTGACTGTTGTCAACAAGGACACCCGGAAAATGTTGTAAAGATTGTTGATGCATTTGATGTCTTTGTCAGCCGTCACCTCGTGACTTGGGTTAGTCTTCAAGGAGGATGGTTTATTGTAAGTGTTTATATCTATTTATTATGTTTAAAACACTTTATTAATACGTTATGCGTAGATATATATATATAATCTTAACAATTAATAGCATTTTAATAGCAGATTAATTTATTTTCAATAAATAGTTTTATTTGTGGAATGAAGGGATGGATAATTTCTTCTGAATTTTAAACTTTGTCTAATACACACATATTTGAAAATAAATAGGTTGATAACAATTTTATTTTTGTCAAGTCTTTGACTTTTTATTGTTCCACTAATTTAACGTAAAGATAATATTTTTGGAAATGCGATTATATTTAATTGCTCGTTACAATTTATATATTACCTTCATTTTCTAAATCGCTTATGAGTTTATATGCCTGATTGATTTTGTTTCCAAGCAAAATTGAAAATTGAAAATGAAAAAGTGCCTGCTGTTATAAAAATGCAGTTTTTAAATAATTTCAATAAAAAGCCTATTTTACATATATTATAATTTTTTACAAAAATTATGTTACAAATATTTATTATAAAAAAATTTGTTCAATGAAATTTTAGTTTTAAATGTATTTTTTTATAAATAATTAATATATTGATACATTAAATGTATAGAATATACAAAATATAGAATTAGAGTAATTTTCATTTACATTTAACTTTTTAATTTCAGCCTGAAGTAGTTTCAAACGTTAGATCAACAAAAATAAATGCTTATTTCTGGATTACAACTTCAATATTTATTGTAATCATATTTTTTTTTACAATTTATATCATAGCACTTATTTAGTGCAAAAAACATTGAACCTGTGTTTGACATAAAATTTGTATATAAAAAAGATATTTATGTACAACGAAAGAATTTGGCAATATACATATGCGCAATTGTTTTGCTTCGATGTAATACTAAGTTATTTTTATCAATTAAGTTTCCTTCAAAGATTTTGTATTTTTAAAAGCTTTACTATTTTAAAAGTATGTATATATATTACTAACGTCTATTATACATATGTATTACATTCAACTGTTTTGTTGGTTGGACTATGTTTATTGTTTTTAATTTTTGATTTGTTAAAAAATAAGCCCGAATGTACAAAACGGGAGTAAATAGATCGTTGCAACAATCAAAAAAATATTCTTAAAATATAATAAAAACATTTAACACATATATGATTTATAAAATTATTAAATGTTTACATTTAGTTAATCAAATTAACTTTATTCTCCGCTAGCTATCACTATAAAAGAAAAAAAGATATGGATTAATATATATTGATTTCGATAATATACATTAATGTTTTTTATTAGACAATATATAGTAGGCCTTTTCATGTTTCCGATTAATCGAGGTTGTTTTTATTAACTCCCTAATGATAACCCAGTTTATTGAAATAACCGAATCCGGCTATGTTAATCGAAAAAATAAAATTTCATCGATTAGGTATATTATTTATTGTAAATTTCTTGGTATAATTGCAGAGACTGAACTATATGAACTGATCACTTTGAGCCTCCATATAGTATATATAACACCTATACGTACAATTTATAATCATCCGAAAACATGAATGCATGCTTATGTTTTCTATATAGTTACAATGATCGTAAATATTAAATATAGAAAGATAAAAAAATATCACAAGAATTTAAATTAGCTCAGTTAATGTAGGCATTAATTGTCCGCAATAGTATACTATATAATAGTATATTATCATAATTTTGGTTCCATTTCCTGCTTTACATCTTCTCTACATAAGAATTATAGTTAGTCTATAGAGTGTAATTTTTACTGTATGCAAATACTTACTATTACATTTTTGATTCTATTTCCTGTTTTAAACCGAGCAAATATTTTTTTACTATCGCAGCTACAAAGTATACTAAACAAACTTAAACTTTGTTAAATGTTAAATGTTAAAATGTTAAAATGTTTATTTAATATTCTACGGAATAAGTCACACTTAGGACATAGCCGTTAGTAAGCATTTATAAATAATTTTTAGGGTGGCGTATAGACTATAAATCCAAGCTCGTAAAGAAATTTTTTCGATTTTTTGAGTGCAGGTTTAGAATGCAGGAGAGACCATCTTAGAATTATTTAATAATCATCCGTCAGAGCAAGCAGGGGGAGGTCTTTATACATGTACTTTTGGACATAGTCATATTGGACATATTTATAATATAACTTTGGCATATACTATTTTACTATATTGACATTATATTTTTTATAAATAATACCTACATAGTAGGTCATTGTTTTAGTATACTATTTTTTACACAAAAAAAAACAGAGGAAATTTTAAGAATATTAATAATTTTTACAGCTGGTCTCTTTTGTACTACCGTATTTATAATTATATAAGGTATACACACATTTTTTATAAAAACTTGATATTATTCATTTTTAATATATAAGCGTTCTGTCGTTTATACAATAATTATTATTTTTACAGAATCGAATATATATTGTTATTGATTTTATAAAAGTAATTCTTTTAAAACTATTTTATAAATATCCTATTATTATTTAGTACTATATTTAAAAATATTAACTCATTCAGGTTATATTAAAATTAACTACTGGTAAAGTATTTCATGGGATTGGAAATATTAAAGCATTATTACCATCTTTTTCTGCCTTCTCAAGAATCAAGCCTGCATTCCATGTAATCTAGGACCTTTTTTCTATGGCACTTAATGCCAAGATCTTGTTCATGCAGAGCTCCTTTTGTTATATAAACAGATAGGAATTGCCTAAAACTTGTGTATGCAATTTATAACATAGAATAAAGACATTTTTAGATATAAATGATAAAAAGGCTCAAATACCCAGCATTAAAGAGCAGGCTTTTTTTTACCAAATGCTTCTATATGCTATATAAACATTATTTAAAATTTAAGAGAAATCTAATATTTAATTTTAATATACCTTTTCATTTTCAAATTGGTCATACATAAATGCAAATTAGTGAGTAATATGTTTTCCATTATTAAAATTAATATCAAATTAGAGATTCATATTAAAACTGAAACTTTATTATATTCAACTGAGTGTAAATTTGTGGAGCTTTTTGTCTCATTAGGTATATAATGCCATTAATTATGTTATATTTATATAGTCAAAGTAAATTCAATTTGGTTCATGATTTGTTCATAAACTGTTTTGATTATAAATTTCCCCATTAAACATATTAGTTTCATCCTAATCTGATAAAATATATATCCTTTAAAAAAGCTGAATATTATTGAATTATGCAGAGGATGTTGGCAATGATTTGCTTTATCCAATGAATACAGTTCTCATCAGATGGAATATATTCATTTTTAAAATAACCTAATTTATCCAACAGATGATATTCCTGATAAAAAAACAATTCTTCTGACAAATTATATTCCTCATAAAATTTCCAAATTTGTTCAATGAATTGTATTCCTGATTTGTTGTGTCATGCAATTCATCAGCACAAACATTTACCCATACCTTTATTAAAAAATGCAATCTTTTGGGCTATACCAACAAATTGCATCACCTGACAAATTGATTTTTTTTTAAATAACTTAATTCATCTGTTGGATTTTGTTCCTGATAAAATAACCCAATCCATTTGATGCATTGTGTTCTACAATTTGTCACCAATAAGGCTAATTGCCAATTGACTCAATCAATGTAAGATTTTTATAAATATTTTTTTTGTCAATATATGGACATGCATTCAAAGGGTCAAATTATGTATTGGAAAAATAATTATTCTAATAGTAGAAAAAAACTTGTAATTTGTAGATCAAATTTCAGCAATAGTATAATACATGACAAAAAATTCCTCTCATTTTTAAACATTATTATTAGCCAAAATGGCAAAAAGTGAGTTAGATCACTCATACCAAAATAAAATGATATACCATAAATTGTGTTAGCTCTTACAAAACTATATTCTGATTTATGCTATCTACATTTTTTGAAATCCTATTAACCTCTACCTTACAGCCTTCAGGGACAGAAAATTTACTTCTCCAAACTGTTATATAAATTCAAATTTGTTAATTAGCGTCATTTATAATTGCAGCTAATAATATGGTGTGACACATTCAATTAGCCTCCTATGCTGATTTAAATATAAAATGAACTCCATTTGACCTAGTATAATATATACTTGAATGCAATTAAATATTTTCCATATTGTTAATCAGTAATATGAGATTATATGTTTACTATATTTCATATAGGATATTCTTCAAAATTACTATAACTAGGCATACAATTATATAGGTAAAATGTGTTATAAAATTATATTATACTAAAATTGAAATATCTTTCTATTATAATAAACTAAAAAGGCAATATATTTATATATTATAAGTACCTATTGTACTTTCATATAATTATTATATGTTTGCTATTTATTGGAATTTGTATTCTCATTGTCTGCTAAATAGACAATTTTATCAACAAATATTATATTTGTAGTGAAGGCTCTT
>JAUZNC010056940.1:13871-49580 GCA_034780395.1 Vannuccia rotundouncinata | reverse complement strand
TACTCTCTTTGTAATTTCTATGCTAACACTGTAAAATATATTATAAAAATATTACAAAAGATTATTTTCATATCAAACTTAATTACTTTTCTTGTATTTTTTGCAGTGTAATGTCTTTCATATTTGATTATTCCATTATTTTCGATATAATATTTATATGTTTAAAATTGTCTGATTTATTTAATAATTATTTCTAATTTATTAAAAAAATTATCGTTTGAACATAATTAAAATACAAAACAAATTTAAATACTATGTAAAATCTTCTGAATTGTGTATCTGCTTCATTCTGTTGAACATTATCTTTACTGAACTATAAAGCATCTATTTGTAACTAATTTAAAGGTTATCAATATATTTATAGAAAGAATATGTTATGAATATACATTTTATGTTTTATTGAATGACATTCTAATGTGTAATTATTTGATCCTTCCATACACACTGAAAACTATTCCATCGTTTTACTTTCAAGTGGTGCATAATGTTGCTAATTAGTTGTAAAATTTCAAAGTCTACTAATGTTTACTTTACAAAACACTCCTAAATTTGAATGATGATCCCTTGATCCTAAATATCGCCTTTTCCCACTCTCCTCTTGATGTAATAATCATCCTCGATTACTCGAGTCACTGATTTAATAAGAAATCAGGAAGAGTAGCGAAACAGAGAAAAATGGATAGGGGAAGAAATAAAGACATCCAACAATCAGAGATCATAACAAGAAGTAGGCTGATCATCCGGAAATGTTATCATCTATCGTTAAATCTCCATCTTTAAGCATTGAGTCGATAAATATTCTAATTTGCCTTCTGATTTCTTTCAATTCTCAATAACTTCTTTGATCCTCCGTCGCAAGTCGTGTGGCCTGTGCAATCAACTCGGCAGCTGCATAGCCCAGTCTCGTCTTTCGTTCTTTCTCCAGACCCTCTCCTCCGCCCCTCTCTTCCCTCTCAGGGGTGACTCTCTTATTCAATGTCTTCGACGTTTTCTTCCTGTCTTCCTTCCCAGTCTATCTTCTAATCGGCAGTTTTTGTTCCAACCTTCTATTGAGCTGTGCGTGGGAAATCGGTAGCGTGTACTGGAGGCTAGTCGTCTGTAATCACTTGGAAATGGTCGCTGAAAGGCACCCAGAGCTACTCCAGGAAACATGCGATCCAACGTATAGTTTCCAGTTTTTCTGCTATGCTCATATTTTTCTCTGTCTTTAATCATCTCTTTCTTTCGGTTGCCTTTTAATCATCAAACTTTATGAAGTTGTTTTTGGTTTTATGAGGAAGGTTTCTATCTAGATTTCAATATTTGGCTGTACTCACGAATTTACCTTACTTATTAGCTGCAGTAATGGATAAATCTGATTTAATGTTAATCATAGATTCAAATTTGGAAATAATTTTTTTATACTTTTTGCGTGTTAAAAGAATTTCTATTTTAATTTTTATCTTCCTAAATAAATAGTGACTGAGCTTTTGTTGCAAAACTTTTGTTTTAATTTGGACGAAGGTTGAACTATTAATTATTTAAATGGAAGACACTTTTTATGTTAACTTTTTTGTACTGCGTCGCGTAATCGTCTCTTATCAATTACCTAGTATATTTGTTGACTATTGACAAATCCGCCCAGGCAGAAGAATTAGAAATCTTTATTTATATAGTTGATCGATAATTCTTTATAAAACAGCGCGGTAAGTCTAGAAGGGTTAGGAAAAAAGAGTTAAGATACTAGGTTTTTGAGGGTTTTTTACTCTTAAAATAGCTGATAAATTTAACTATTTGGTGTCGTCAACTCTTTATATTATGTAGCTCATCTTATCAAAAAAGCTTGTAAATTGTTTCGTTCAGTTGGTAACCTTCGTTGATCGTGGTAAAAGAATGTGTGCAGTTATTTTTCCTCAACTTGTAATGATGGGGAATGCATATAGTTAGGGGATTTCTAAAGCTTTTCACTCTGTTTATTAGCATAATATTCTTTTCTTAATCACAACACATTCAATGAGTATGAATAAATTTATATTATAAGAAACTATACACTGTGTGTAGTAATTTAATAGCATTATGCATAAATGACTTTATATACAATGTCTAAATATATAACATACACTGTTAGTATGGATTTATTTTTGGTCAGCTGTAGGAAATAATTAAATAATACTTTTATTTAAAATCTGTTTTCGTTAATTAGCAGATAATAATAATTAGAGTCTGCAATCAATTCCTCTTTAAATTTATGCGTGAAATTCTACATATGATACACTATTAATTTAGCATATTTGCTATGCTATTTAAAAATATATTTTTAACATTTTAGTATTATGCAGTACATTAAACTACTATCATAACTTTAAATAGTACCAACAAAAAGTATCTTTTGGTTCTCTTTTGTGGTGATATAATTATGAACTCAGTAATACGATATTCACTTAATATTCATTGTTTTTATCCTCTTAAGCTGCAGTTAACTTTCAAACTGTCGTTATTTTCCAGAGGTCCATTCAGCGTTGTCAGACAATGTGTCCATCGAGAGACAAACCAGCCCCACGTGGTCAAGATCGTGGACGTACTCAAGTTCACGAGTACCCCAGGTCTCAGTACTGACGGTAGGTCTACCATTGATCCATTTTATATGTTCGACATTTCTTCTCCATTTTCATGCATAAATACTAAGCTAATTACAATATGTCACATTAAGAGCTATTCATTTATATTCTATATGATTTCTTCCTCTAGTGTTCAAAATAATAGCGCTACGCAACTTCAATCTTTTCAGATTACAATTAATTTAATTCAAACAGTGAGCTCTAGACAGCATCTTACAGATCGATTGTATATATAACGGCATGTTCACTCACAGTGTATATGACATGCATCCTTCATTTAAAAAAATATTCCTTGACTTTTGCCAATTATCTACTATATTATAAAGTACGCATCTACTGCTGCAGAGAAGAGACGGGACATACTGCATTGTTAGCTCTTAAGGATAACAGGGGTAGAAGCTGTATCTT
The DNA here is from genome assembly GCA_034780395.1 of Vannuccia rotundouncinata. Classification (NCBI taxonomy): domain Eukaryota; kingdom Metazoa; phylum Platyhelminthes; order Proseriata; family Coelogynoporidae; genus Vannuccia; species Vannuccia rotundouncinata. The sequence continues at coordinate 46,575 of JAUZNC010056940.1, read as the reverse complement.
ACTACCATTATTAAAAAAAGTGTATATAGGATCATTTTAAGATATCCACGTGGGTATTTGTACAGCACTTTATAAATAAACTGCTCATAGTTTTGAGGGAAGATTGTCCTCAGATGCAGTTTTTCCTTCGACTGACAAACGAGGTTACACAGGCGCTCTTTCTCTAGCTCTCTCTTATACTCCTTTAGTTTATCTTATTCTTCTCCTCTCACTCTCCCTCTCTCTCCTCTCAGAAGATAATTTGATAAACACGTTTGTCTTTCCACAAGTTAAGGAGAGAAATGGTTTGGTATTCATTGGAATTCCACAATTGATACTGTTTTCCAGAATATATCCCCGCCTCTTCCATTCAACATTATATTATAGTTGTATAGGTATTTAAATATCCTATTTTTAAATCTATATTCCTCCATTCTTGGCATGAATGTGTCACTGAGCTAGTAGTTAAACAATATTCTTGTAAGTACAACAGCATAGAAGTGGAGGGGGGCTGAGGCGTATTTGCTGACTTCTTTGGCTTGGAATAGAGGATAATTTGGATGCTTACAAGTTAGATACAGACTGGAGTCGAATTATTATTTGATAATAATTGAAAGAAACACGATATGCTATTGTTTCAGCTTTCTGTCTCGTAAAACCATCACGAATTTGTAGTCATGACGCGTGGACATGTTGGTTTTAGTTCTGTTCTTGCTGCATATTGATAATTCTGTCATCCACTTTTCTAGAACTTGCTATACCAACATACAAGGTGTAGACCCCCTTCTCCTCGCCCAACATGTAGGCAACCCTTTTCTGAATTTCAGCTGAGCTCAGTTAGTGCGGCAGAAAGGCGAGCGCAGTTTGTTAGGCTCTCATTTATTTTTAATGTTTTTTTAGTGAGTCTGTAACATTGGGATGGGACGAATGGGGGGGGGGGCGTTTATGGCTCATACGAAAGGGACCACCACATTAGCGGTGATGATTCTTGGCTACTGCATATTAACCCTTGTTTGTTTGCCTTGAGAAGGCTTCAGAATTGTTTTTTTTGTGTGTCTATTGTATTTCCACAATTTTCATTCTCGATTTCAGGCTAACTAGATTGTTTGTTGCCACCATTTGAATTGTACGAATAATTCTATTTCGTTCTATCACATTTTATATCGGTTTTCATTCTTTTAATAAAATTAATATTTCCAAACTGTAAAAACTCGAATTTATCTCTTTCACTTCTTTATCTGTCTACCTCTTTGTACTCGTAATACTTTAACTAAAAATACGTATGTATGCGTTTAAGTGAAAATGCATACTAATTCTTAACTAACTTAATATAAATTTATAACTAAAATATGATTAAATATTTATCACTAAGATTATCATTGGTCTAAACATAATACTGTTTGTTCGTATTACAAATGGAAAAATGTTTATCTTTAAATAATATAACTGCATTATTTATAATACAGAGAAAGATGTAATACATTATATATGAAAGGAAATCATAGAGATATAACTATACTATACATTATATAGAGAGGAAATCATAGAGATATAACTATACTATACATTATATAGAGTGGAAATCATAGAGATATAAATATTTTACTTTATAATATAGTCGCATTGTTACACTAACATTTTTGGGATCTGCATAACTTAAGATTATTAATACCTATTTATTCACAAAAAGTCATTTGTTAGGGGTGCTTTTCTTTTTTTCAAATTTTTCGACAAAATCGATTTTCTCATATTTTAGGGCGGGCTGGCGCGCCCCCCCCCCCCCCCAGCTATTCGCATATGATCATAAACACAATGTTTGTTGTTTTTGTGAGGAAAGTAAAACAATTTATAACTTATGTTGTCTGCTCTTTGTTCATTACTTCAGAATGTGAACAGAGCTTTCATCATTTACATCATTTTAGTCTATTATTTATAAGACATCCATTTTATCTTGAAAATCTACTCAATAAAAAATAGAATATAATACAGTAACTCTCAACTGTATGATATTGTTCATCTTTGCTTTGATAATGTACGGTGTGTAGAAGACTAATTTAAGAATCTGGTTTGTAGCCGAAAGACAAACAGACAATGTGACATAATTTTTAAATCTTCTGCCGGCTACAATTCTATTCATTTAATTAGTAAATTTGCCCCCAAGCTGACTAAACCTACTCTCTCTATATATATACCAACAAATTGTGGTTGTTAATTTAATTCTTTCCCCATTCTTTGTTGAAGTCAGGCAGTGTCTTGAGATAAGTGTCTGCTAGTTCGTTAGGCAACTTGGGAGATTGAAGAAAGGAGACATTTAAAACTCTAGGAAATTCGCCTTCTTTTAATCCCCAGTCTATACTACAAGTATGTTGTATATGTATTCAGTTTGAAGTGAAGTGGTAGAATCCACAACCATGCAGAACTTAAATTGGTCCGTTTATCTAATTTATTGTGACATAGTTGGAAGGGTGACAGTGAGAAGCGTCTCACAATGCTCTCTCTTGCTCGCTATAGCTGTCTGGTTTTAGAGACAGACGAAATCCGCAGTGTATATTGATACTCACCCACGTGTGTGTAGTAGAGTCATATCCATTTCAGAACTCTTCTAATCGCAGTTATATTGAGATCTCTGTGTTTGGTGATTTCTTTTTGATCCCTGTTAGATTTGTGGTTCTCTGGCTATATCGGGTACATCTCCTGCTTCTTCTGCTCTTCCTCTCAAACTTAAACGAAGGCTCGATCCTTCTTTGGTTTCTGTCAATCACATATCCTGACAGATTCGTCACGGGAATGATCCACAGTTTTAGGTCCGATGAGTTTTCTCACGTTTTTATGTCCCACTATCTCTCTGCTCACTACAATTTGCATTTATTGATCAACAGATTGAACGGATTTTCGGGTCTGAGTAGCGATTCCAATGACTGATGTAACTATTTTCTAAGTTTGGTCAGCTGAGTCGACACGTGTGCAGTAGTTATAGTTTGGATTCTGTATTATGAATAAGAGAAAAATAACAATATGTTTCCAGCTATTTAGATTAAAATTCATCGAGGGCATTTTCGATAACAAATGTGACAATTTCTGTTATATGGATCTGTGGCTGTCACCCTTGAACTTGAGTCAAATTCAAGAATCGTTTTTATCTGAACTTCTTAGAGTTTTGCAGATTAATATTTGGATTACAGTCCGTCAGAACAAACCTTCTCCACTTTTTTTATTCATTTTAATTGAAATCTATATTCGTGTGAAACAGATTTTCATTCGATTTCTCAGTTTATTTCGTATGTTCCAAGGCTTTGTTATTTATTTACCTAAATTTGTTTTCAGATTTTTGATTAATCAGACTTGAAAGTATAAGATTTTAACGGAATAGAATTTTCGATCTATCTGTTCAGACTTCCAATATTGATTATTCTTTATTGTTGAATTATATAATATTATTTTTAATGTTGTTAATTTTAAAATTGTTTTTATGGATAGAATTTCATCAATAACATATTTGAAACTTTTTGTAAATTACATTTGTTAATTTTACCTTCGGTGCTTAAAATAATATACATTGTTATATTTCAATATCAATTTTAATTCTAAATTTAACAAGATAAATAACTAACCCATTTTATGTAGACGATAATATATTACTTACACTTATCATAATTTAAGGTATACAGAAAATTAAATCAGGTTAGTTTTTGGTGTGTTGTTTATTTCATTTGTAACGAGCCAATGTTCGTGTCATTCTCTATACTTTAGCTGCAGTGAATATTGTAGCATTTATTTTTAATGAAGGCTGTTTTATGGTCTTCATATGCCATATACCATCGTAACAAACAAAAACCTTATTCAGGATATTATTTCCCTTTTTATTTGGAATTCTTGGTCGGCCTTTTAAAAATCTGGACAATTAATGCGGAGTAATCAAATCATTTCGAAAGTGAAAGTCATAAATATATAGTTTCCAATCTTTTTATCCCAATCCATAAATGAATAGTAATATTTCATGTCTGCGCAACGGCTTCACGTTTAATTAATATTTTTATCGGTGGCCTATTCCTCACTCAAGTATATTTTATGGACAGGCTCGCTGACAATAGGTCTTCCAGCTCAATTTATTATTCTAAAAACTTTCCAGAGAAAAATCATTTATTCTGCAGTCAACTATATATTTTGGTTCATTATATAAATTAATTGAATTTGTTTGTTTACTATTTAGAAGTGAAATTGGATTTGTAGTTTTAATTTTGGTCTAATCTTTACTGTCTTATACGAAATAAATGATATAATCTATATACAGGACTTACTCATTGATTAGCCCTGTTCTAAACTTGTTTCGAATAAATAATCTATGTTTGTAATTTAGAGATATCATGCCTCACTTAAAATTTACTTTAACATAATTTGAGATCTGTGTTCTTTGAAAACCCATAAAAGAAAAGCAATCATATAAAAATCAATAATTCTAGAACCTCTTGGCTGTTAGCGCAATTATAGAATACTTTTATATTTACAATTATATTGCAATAAAATGTATTTTTACTATTCAATTTTTGACCTGAATGTTGGGATGATCGGAGATTAGTTCGATATTGTCAAATTAGCTGTATTTCAATATCAGGAAATTAAATATTATAAAATAAGATTTATATTACATTATTAAAAGGGAATTAATAATTATAGTAATGATTGAAATATTTTATTATTAATTGTCTAATAACTTGAACAACAGATACACAGTGTAACCTTTTAGCGTTTATAATAAAAATAAAAGCAATTTTAATTTTGATCAATTTAAGAAAGCTGACGAGCTAAAAATAAATTCTCTTATTAAAATTAATATTAATTATCTTTTCCAGTCCCGACTTTTACGATAACTGCGTTAATCAAATATTAGTTTGTTTGTTTGTTTGGATAATCAAACTTTTAGGGCAATGAAATCTGCTCCCACATTTATGGTTGGCATAAACCTCAAGCCATACATTTTCGAGAAAACAGACAGGTTTTTCGGAAGAAAAAATCAATGAAACAGACAGGGCAATTATAACGCCAATCCTTTTTAATCATTGTCGGTAAAGCTGTGAAGAAAACACAATCCAGCTTTGTAATGTCGTCACCATATATTTCCTGTTTGGGTCATTTATTATACTCGGAAAGTGACTCCAATTTATTATCTCTGTCATGATATCATGATATTGCCCAAATTGAAATGTTCCAAAAGCGGATATTGAAACATAATAATATTTTACGGGGGCTGGTGACACCGCATAGCACGTAGTTGATTTGTTACTGTGAGGAGTATATTAAAGAATTGTGCCTCTGTGTTAATGACTGGTTTTTCATACCAACTTTAGGGAACTGTGGGAACTTTTATTCTGTTATAAATTTTAGCTGGGCAGAAAATAATAGTGCTAGGTATAATAATTAATTTAGTTTTGGTATCAGTAATGAATGATATCGATTAATGTGAATATTTGTTTTGGTGTACTTACTTTGGTGTCGTAGTTCCTGCAATGCCCGTGGTTCATATTTCTTTATTTGTTTAATATTAAATACTAATGTTGCGCTAGAAACTTAACACGAAAATCTTCCAAAGTTTCACCAACATGGTTTTGTTAGTTTTTCATTCTAACATTCTAATTGTCCATTTTTTATTTGTCTAACTAGGTCGGTTTTCCACAAAATTATATTTTATTTAATTAAATGTAAGTTATTAAATCAAACGATTTTGCTGAACGTATTTACAATCTAAAAATTTATTTTATGTACAAAATTATTATAATCAATAACCTATTTTTAAATATACATTTGGAAACTTAAATCAATTGTATTGTATTAACTTGATATCTACCATGACGATAAATATAGAAAACAGTAAACATTCCCAATAATATATTGATAGTGATAATTAGTTTGATGCAACAAATTCATTAATCCAACCATATATCAAGATTCCAGATGCGTTTTGCAACTATAAAGACATGGTTACTTCACAAATATCATTTTTTCCCTCTTCTATATTTGCAAAAAAATATATTTACAAACTGTGTACTACTACAGTTCCATATGGAAATTATTGATTGTACTAAAATTTTCGAAATTTATGAATAAGCTGTTGAAAAATAAATTCCTTACAACACTAAAACTTATTAAAATTAAATATTTATTTTGGATATTTTAAAATAAATGCAATATTTTTAAAGATATTATTTTGGTATTTTCTATATGTTTATATGTTCTAAATATTTATTGAGTTATATATCTATTATTGAAGAACCTTACGAGTTCAGTAACCACTATTATGTTCGTGACATTTTATACATTTAACAATTTGACACTCTTGCCTGTGTTCTGTGTTACAATTGGTCTCATTAGCGAAATGGAAAATGAAAAAGGTTCATTGAAGAGTGTTAACAAATTTATTAATTCGTTTATAACATTTGTTAATACATTTATAACGATTAGGTTTTGTAAAAATATGAAATCTTGCAACAATCTCTGAGATATCAGAATATTTCCCGTTTGTGTTCAGTAGATTGTTTATCTCAACAATTTTTACTTGTTCCAATTTGATTTATTGTTGCTTCGTTAATAAGGAAAAATGTTAAAAAAAACAGTCAAAGTAATCAAAATATCGATTTAATAACAGATAGTTGCAGTTATTCGAGGTCCATGTATATATATTAACGTATTTCGCATATTCATAATTTAATCATTGGCATTTAGAAAAGATTTTTTACTTTTCAGCTTATTATATACATTTTTATTTTGACTAACTAAATTTATTCATTTTATAGTTTGAAGTGTTTGTATGAATATATTATTAGGCATGTTATGATTATGCTGCGGACGTGCACGTTCTTTAACTGTCATGGTTTGTGCCTATAAGCGTAAAGCAGTATATTCTAATGCATTGTAAATAAGAAATAATATTGCAAAAAGATTTTTTTCCTGGAAAAATTCCACAACCTTATTCAGAAAACTAACAATTTCATCTCTTGGCAGAAAACTTAGGGCTTCAAATTGTTTTATTCTTGAAATATGCTAATGGGTAATTTTCTTAATTAATGTTCTCTAAGGCTAAATGAGTCCAAATAGATTTATGGCATATTTGTGGTTGTGCATCAATAACGAACCTGAAATTGATTTTGTATGGTAAACATTTTTGTTTTTTTAGTTTATATAGTTGAAATGGGTTATTTCAATAACATGTTATTAAAACTTGTTAAAACATTCGTAACTTGTTTCGTTTTAAAATTAAATATGAAAAGTCTGACATAAACCAGATGGGACTCACTGTTAAACAAATATTTCTGACACATATATAGTCACTTTTTTCTTTATTCCATTAACAGTTAAACTTCCCTGAACCAAAGGTCAATCACAGCGATAACATATTCTAAGTTTGTTTCTAAAATATATTTATTTAAAAACAAGAGAACCCTTACATTGGCTCTGATAAAGACTTAAAGCCAAAGCTCCTCTTGTATCATTTTAAATCCAATTTCAATTTATCGTAGTTTTAGTAGTTATTTTTTTATATACAGAGACAGTTTTTTATTTAAATTTTATTATGTTTTCTCATTCCGCCATAATAGGTATAGAACAGTCATTTTTATTGGTCAATTTTAATTTAAGCTTTCCATATTTCAAAATATTGGTTAAATTGACTTTAAATTATCCGGGTTTATATTTGAATTTTTCGTTTCTATACTATAAATGTGTTTAATGATATATTCATAATGTGAGTATTGTGTTTTTGATGATAAATAGTTTCGAATCCTTATCAAAATTTGAGAAATAAAGGTGCTTCACACATTTCTATTATAGTATCTATTATGGTTTCCTTTTTCTATATAAATTCTACAAATTCTCCTATTATTCCCGGTTGTGATCAGATTTGAAGAGGGAGGCGAGCATTTGCCACATCCTCAAACACAATCATCTCGTGGAACTTCTTGAAACCTACAGTAGCGATGGCCTTCTCTATATGGTCTTCGAATTGTGAGTCCTGTTTTGATTACATTTTAATCATGGATTGGTCAATTTTTTCTCTGAATTATTTTCTTCAAATCACTTCAATTTTATTATTTGAACAAGTGAACTATAAAATATTTTGCCAATTAGTGAAACGCTTCTTGGTTGTAGGGAGTAAAGTTATACTTCATGAATTCAAGTAAAACACTGCTCCACCTTCAACTATTTGTTCTTTTCTTCTAGAGTACAATAATTTCACATAGTAACACAACCCCTTTTCATGTATAGAGTTCCCCTGCTCTTCAGTTGTAATCCTCTGTCGCAAAGAGGCAAGAAAGTCACCCTAGAACTCAGTTTGCTTTCGGTTGAAGCCAAGGAGTTTGCGTATCTTTTGTGCAGCCTCAAGTCTTCTTTATGTACAAACATAATACTGTAATTCTTTCATTTTAGTAAAATAATCAATTTGGAGAAAAGTGTTGCTCCTTAAATTACCTATCTACCTTTTTTCTGTTATATATTTAAAAACATTATTTTGACTTGAGAACCTGCGTGAGTTTTATTTTACTATAGGGAACTTCTACTTGACTTTGAGTTTCGGTATTCTCTGAAATGCTTAGCTTCTAGTAAGTAGTATACGTAAATAAAGTCTTTGGTATTGTTTCAAGAATTGACAAATCACTGAAGACAGTTTGGCAGTATTATTGGGGAGGAGAATATAGAAGAGGCGCGCTAACCACTCAATACAAGTGAAGTGTAGTTATCGGTATAAGAAACTATTTGTAAATCAACTGCTAATTTGATTAGGTAAGGTTTCGCTTTGCCTCATTCATACTCACACAAACTTCGTTGAATCACGTGATCCAGATCGATAACATAATTCTGCCTATAATTCAACACTTTGACGCTGTTATCCCGCGTGTTGGGGTTCATTACAATAAGTTAAAAAGTATTAACTTAGCTTTCTTCTTCAAATTAACACCGTTCGCGGATTTCGCTTTTTTGTAAGACTTGTGTCATTTATTTTCAGCGGTTATTAGATTTGATTTCTACAAATAAAAGGTAAATCAAGTGATGAATAATTACGACAATCTTAATATTCTCAAACTTTAATTAACCCTTTGACTACTGCATTGGTTATATGCTAACTTAGAACGAATTCAATTCTAAAGTGTTTTTAAAAATACAAAATACAGATTTATTATTCATCATCTTAGTATAAATAGTTGTAAACCTTAAAAGGTGTCCGTGATTGCATTGATATATTTATTTTGACATCCTATCAAACATTTGCACCTTTTATTTATCCCTTGCTGACACCAGAAAACCCACCAGTCGTGAGTGAACATCCTGGATTCTTGCCTTTTCTTGTCTTGCTTGAAGAAGTCATTTATTTGCATCCGATAAGAGAAATACCGAAGTACTTCTTCCTCGTGTCGACTATTGTTGAGACATCAATTAATAAAGATATCCCAGGCCAGGATTAACACCAGTTCCTACTTAGACAGATCCGTCAAAATAGATAAATGCACTCGAGATAAGAATAAAATTAATTTTTTGAAGACGTCTTCAATCTGCTCTGAACTTTAGGCTGTATTATCGTGAGAAGATAGAAATCTAGGGTCCATTGGATAGGGGTAATTGCTGTGGTGTATTTTAGATCTAAGTTGAGCTACTTATTTATTTTTGAATATTTCTGTTTTGATAATGTTTTTTGCTTTCTTGTATCTTATAATTAATTATTTGTAATATACGTTATTTTCTATATTGTAATCAATTAAATGATGGTAATATTTGTTCTGTAAATGTTCTGTATTCTGTCTTTATTTATAGTTATATAAATACGATGTTTTCAGACCGTGAATAACTTTCGATTTCAAATGGTTAAGAAATAGTTGTCTCGTAAACAGGGAAGTTGTGTCGTATGTCTATTAGTCTCAAAACATTGTGTATAAGAATAATGAAGTCACTATATACTATACAAATTAATAGCTTTTAGCTGGTAGGTGGGAAGCCATTATTGGTCTCGTGGTTTAGGAAGTTCAAATTATTATCCCCATCACAACCACTTCACACTAGAAGACTCTCTCCTAAACACAGTATAGTACACATTTTAAATGGTTTCTAGATCCACTCATAGTATGCTATAGATAAAACTGTGTTAATTTTGCAAAAGTAGAGAATGACATTAATTGGATGTAAGTTTAGTTATTTTACATTTGACCGGATTAAATTGTCTACAGTCGAAAATTTCTCGTGACAATATTATATTATAGATATTGTAATCATGACGTCGTAGATTGTGTACATAAATATCTCCAAGACACCCTGCTCTACCTACTTAATACGAATAAAATCGATAATATGAAAGAGTCAACTTTATTATACAATTAAAATCGATATAAGAGTATGAAACCTGGACAAAAATCTAGTTGAAATCTAGATGATTAATGCATTCAATAAATATCATAAACATTTAAATTAGCGCTTTTCGTGTCATGTTATATGACAATACAACATTTTGTCTAGACACTCTTATGAGAAACAATAACGAATATTTATAGATTCTCAGTGTAGGTAATATCTTTCCAGTAAATATTTCTTTAGGAAAAAATGTCCCATTTTATTTCTTTATATATTTCTCCATTTGTGGCGCCTTTATTTCGGGCATCATAGCGTGTCCCGCTTAGGTCAAGTCCGAATTGGACGGTTAATTAGCTCAAGACATAACCGGATAAAACAGCTATCTCTCTCTCTGTCCTATTATTGACTGCATTCATTAAATTATAAATATAGTAGTTTACTGATTTATTGATTTATTAATCGTTCTTTGAATATTTTGTTATCGGTAACAGCGAACGAATTAGTCTTGTCAAATTAAGTGTTGAACCTCAAACAAAATAGTACAAGGTTGATTTTTTACACAGCAATACTTTTTTGTTCCTCAGTCACCGAACCAAAATCCGCAAGTATCGGACATTGCATAAGTACCTTTTCTGGCCAAAGGTCATTTGACTTGTGTAAAATTTACAATTACATTTTTCAATGTAAACTTTTCGTGCAAAGCGGATTTTTTATACCTTATGCCCCCACAGGTCAAAAATTTTGGTTTGGTGACTCCGGGCGATATAAAGTATAACTGTGCAAAAAATCAGCTCTATATTATTTTGTTTGAGAATTCAGTCTTTTTTGGCTAAATAGCGAATATCGCAATGGAGGTTTTTGTTGTTGCCATCTGTAGTATCCAAAAGTGAAGTTTAATTAATTAATAGTATTATAATATCTGTTTTAAAAAAATTGTCCATCAAATGTTTTTGTATATTATCTTTACTGACCCCATAGAGAACTCATTCTAATTATTTTTTTAAAAATTCATTGGTGTCTTTTTCTATGGCCCAAATCCAAAATGGCAGCCAAATTTCAATATTTTTGCTTATATCTCATAAATGGGGCATCTTAGGACCCCTAAATATATTACAAATAGATATAAATATGTATGTTCTGCTTTGATTACACATGAATGAAATATAATTTATCCATTTTTGAAATAATTAATCACATAATCTGCAATATTCCCATCAAATAACTGTACTTTCAAAAAAAATGTTTGCAACAAATATTTCAAAATTTTTAATGAATGAATTATTAAAATTTATAATTACAAATAATACATTGGTTTAAGAAACACATAGTTATTTTTCCAAATACTTGGTAATGTAAGGCAGAAATTGTAGTAAAAAAGCATTGTGTACAACATTACAGATGCTTGGCATTGTAAGCACAAATTGCAGAATAAAGTCGGCGGGAATATTCAGTCTGGGAAGAAGAAATCGGCATGAACAGCCTCTGAGGCCTGTTCACTGTACATGCCAAGACCTGTAGCATACTTGGAACAAAATTCCTCAACATGATAGAATACACAATGAATTTTTGGGGTTGTGCGAATTCCCAACAGAAGGAAATCACACTTGAATTGGGAAATATGCTTCTAATAGTCACTGTCCAAATCTGTGCTAAAGCAGCTTTTCACTACTTTGTAAAATAAAGTAAAGGCAGTCACATACTTCAGACATGAAATGGGACATATCGACCGCAATATATCAACATGGGTGAGGAATTTAAGACAGGAGTTGCCATTGAAACTGCCCCCATGCATGGCTTCGCGTTCCACGTAACAACCTTCCAACCACCTTGTTGCACCTGGCCACATTGAGTAATGCATTGTAGAGGGTATTGACAGTACCTAAAACAAGGTGCAGCTCAGGTGGAGGCAATGCATCAATAACCTAAATAGAAGGGTCTCTTTTGATGATGGGAATATGAATGACATTGCCATATTTTTTTGCCTCTTTAAGATCGCCACCACCAGCATTCTTCCAGGTCCAAAACTTATCGCGAAGATCACCAAGTGTATGCGGGACTCCACACAGGTGCAAGCTTGTACTTGTGATGTCACACCAACCACATGAATGGGTTGAAGAGTGCGCCATTAAACCAAGCAGTATGTTGGCTAATTTAAGATCAGTACTGATGACCTGAAAATGTAAAATAGACAGCTTTTCTAGAAGCCTAAACACATGTGTGCAAAAGTATGATTTAAAGTAATTTACCTTGCTGAATGTATTGTCCTGTAAATGCAGTAAATTCTATAAAATCAACATATTCCGATAGTTTTCTGTGACATCCTGAACTATCGCAAGAATAAACAACTTCTTCACACTTGTTTCCTTCATAGCTACTGTGAGCAGAAACACCTCCTGAAATGTGGAAATAATAAGAGATTATGTTGGTCTTTATTATCGGTAACCTGAAATGTTACGAGCTAGTTATAAATGAATATAGTGATAAAATAATAGCTTCAGAATAGCTTGGCCTGTGGTATTGCATAGGTACAGCAACATTGTCCTTATCAATCACATTGAGACAAACTTTCAGGAAACCGCCACCACCATCAATGCCAATTTGAAGAGTACATTGTCATCCATGATTGACAGGTGACGTTCTGCAATGATGGCTTCGATAAAATCATCAAGATTTATACAATGCACAACAGGTCTTGCAATCCACTCTATTTTGGAAGCTTTGTTATTGATAATAAATGATTTTTCACTGATGATGAAATGGTTGTCTAACCGATGATTCCTTTTCAATAATCTTTTGATTACCACTAGAAGAGCGAAGCAGTGAACCCAATTTTAGAGTTTGAGTTGAACTCAGGTTCATTATCGATTGGATATTTGTCATATCATTTTGGCTCAGTTGATTATTGCTTTCACATTTGGGCTGTACCTTTATTGAAATTGGTTTTCCCACAGTAGGTGACAAAGAAATGTGTTTAGAACCTTCTGTTGTAACCTTATCCCGAATAATTGATACTGCTACCTTTTCTGCACCAGCTGGATCATTTGAACTAGAAGTGGAGAGGTTCTTGATATTGTCATAGAGAGAACTTGTTGTGCATACATGAGGTTTTCCTCTTTGGAAAAATGTTAAACACAAAGTGCATATTACAGCTTTACAAGGTCGCACACAATCTTAGTTCAGAACAGGCCGACCAACAGATTGTTTATTATTCGAAATAACACTAGAAAAGTTAGATCTGTATTGCTCACATATGAGGCATTCAAACACTGGACGATTACGCGTTTCTTTCACAGGCAATTGTAGTTTGGTATAATCAAAAATGCTTATTTTTCTTTTAAAGTTGCCTTTAGCATATTCCGAGAGTGTCAGTCGACATGTTCCACAAATGCCAGTGGGTAATCGCGTATCATGTTCATCAATACCAGACATCACATGTTCTTCTAGTAACTGACGCTGACTCAAAGTTATACACCTGATATCCTTAGCCTTGTGCATACAAAGTAAGCAAACACATTGACGACATTCATCGTGACTTTTGATGCAGTTAGGCATGGTCAATGAATAATAGAATTATGTAAACAATTATTGTATTAATATAAATTTGAATTTTGAATCACAGGTAGGTACCTACTTAATGCGCATAGATTTGAATATACACGTACTAATGCATTTTACTTCTATAATTTAACTTCACAAGGCAACACTAGGCATGATATTTAGCCAGCGATATCAAGTTAGCTATAAACATCCATAGATTGGCAAACTGAGTTATTTAGCGGCCGCCAGAGCCAGCATAGATGTTATTGGATGGTAATATGGCAGATTATGTGATTAATTATTTCAAAAATGGATAAATTATATTCCAATCATGTGTAATCAAAGCAGAACATACATATTTATACCTATTTGTAATATATTTAGATGCCCCATTTATGAGATATAAGCAAAAATATTGATATTTGGCGGCCATTTTAGGCCGTGATACTATGTTCTATATTATTATGACCTTTTAAAATGATTTATATCTCCAAATTTGATCACTATAATAATGTGAAATTCTTTTTCACCCCATTAAGAGAATATAGGTAATTGATTGATGTGTTTCAAATCAGCCATACTTATTTTAATTGCTTTTAACATATTTCTGTTTACGCTCAGCCAGACATATAAGTTAAAATTCGAAAAAGATTTTTATTCCAAAGTATATACAGGGATCATTGACATTTATTTTCTTAACCTTTATGACAATTGTTTAATTCTATCCAACTATCCAACTTTTATTTAAATATTTTTTAATTTATACATCGTATTTTTATTTATCGCAGATTGTAAATAAAAATTGCATATATTAATAATTTGCAAAAAATAGATCATATATTATTTATTAATATCTCGAGGCATTCCTTTTCATTATCCTACATACATGCTACTTACACTCCTATGAGGAGAGTGTACCCATCTCACTATATCTCTCTCATGTCCTTTTCTACGAGTTATAGCCGTGCTTGTGTTTCTAAATAAAAGGTATGCGTAGTGTAGTTAGGGTAAGGTCACCAAGCGGAAATGTCATCATAATACACAGCCCGGGTCAATCCCGACTCAATCTCGTCCCTCCATTATTTCCGAAGAGGCTTGAGCGTCAAGAGAAGCCGAGAGTGGCGAGTTGTTGAGTGAATTCTCCCTTCGATCTTCCGTTCCTCGCATTACACAAAATCGATATACTGTGTATATTACGAGGTCTTATTTATACACTTCGGCCGGCTGTCCGTCTCTTTTTTCCTTATCTAAGATTCCATTTAATGACTTATTCATGATGAAAAAGGCTGAAGATTGGATTGAGAATATTTTGACGTGCCTTTCCGATTACAACAACAAAAACATTGTCTTTAGGGGGGAGGGGTTCTTAATTCATTGAATATTTTCTAATCGCTAATCCCATGTGGCTCTAGTTTGTTTCTCATCTAATACTACGGCTCTACACCTACGCGTTCATTGATTAAAGTTGAAATGAAACTTTACGGTTAGTTAACATTATTTTGAAATTATATCTCCCTTTTTTTATAATACACAACAATTCTGAATTTAAATCAGTGGAAATTATCAAAAATTTTCAAAGAACCCGGTTGCTATTTTTCTTTGTTGCTCAAAACAAATATTTGAGATGTCGGTTGTAGTCAACACTTTTGTTAAGTTATCGCCATTTTTCTTTGCAAGAATGTATCTTTTATAAATCAGTCAAGTGCTTGACACTCTAAATATTTCAATGTATCTAAGGAGAAAGTTGTATCTATCCATAAAACGTAATTAAAGATATTAGTAGTAGGTTAGGAGGAGGTCTAACTCACACAACGGATCATTTGTGTGCTGTTTAAATATTCTATGCTATATTTTTTATTTTTAACTCTTTAAAGTTTCGTCAGCTACAGATTTTAAGCTATAAATGGCATTGTCATCGTTATATTTTGAATGTCGGAGGGTTTTCTACAATTTTGAAATCTATTTTAGTTTAAGAAGTATTGCAACATGGAAATATAATTCTTGTTCCTTTAGTAAAGGTTATCTATCACGGGATGTATAATCTTTGGATCTGGAATATAGCATTCAGATTATCATTAGTTATAATTACTAAAAAATCAAATATCGTCATCTGGTTCAATATAGTCATTACCATGATTTGAACGTTTTTGAATATTTTATATTTTTAAAATTGCACGCACAACTTTTAAGGGTGCCAGTTTTTTTTTTCCTTGCTTAACGTGGATCCTACGATAACTTTAGCCTCTGCCCTCTTCCTAAGTGCAAGATGATAATTTGATTCAAAATATCGCCACTTTTATAACCAGAGTTTTTTCGAATATAAAACCATATAGAGCAGTATCAAAAATTGTGATAGTGTTTGAATATGACAATCAAAATATGTCCATTTTATAATCTGTTTCCGTGGATTATAACTACTCAAAATAGTATAATTTGTATGATTAATTGTAATATTCTACAATATTGTATATAATATTTGGACTATCCATACGAAATTGAAATCCCCCTTCTATACCTTATCACAGAATTCTGGTTAACATGAAATAAGAAAGTAATTTGAACACATACTCTCTAGGTTTCGAATCTACAGACCAATTTTGATTTTGTTTCTCTAATAAGTATAATTGATAACAACTTTCAACCACATTAAATTCTTCTAGGTGCAATTGTCTATTACAATCACTTCTAGCGTCAGTATAAAATATATTATCCATTTAAGAAATTTATAGTCCATTTGGTGCAAAGAATTTAGTTTACAAAATCTTTCCAAGGCAGCATAATTACCGACCAAAATTCACAATCAATTCATTTATAATTTTGCTTACGTGTCAAACTTTTCTGATCGTAAACATTTTAAATTGGACGCATTTATAATAAGCGCGAGGGAAATTTCCCAAGAAATTGTGTTTGAAATAAAACGAACTATGAAACTATGAACACGACATCGTCTTGTATTTCGATATATCAAAAGAGTGGAAAAAGGGTGAAACCGCAAAAGAATAATTTTCTGGGAAACCTCTAACTTTCAAACACAAAAGGTTTCACATTGTCTGGTTCTGTAGGGCAAACAAAATTCAATTAACTGAAGAGTGGAAGGGGTGTTGCAAAGACATTCGCGCGGATGTTTCTAAAATATTAAATTGAAATATTATGCCTTAGTGAAAAGAAAGAGACTCAGAAACCGAAAGCGTGGTTGAAAAATTGTTGGTCAGGCCTTTTATATTTTATATTTTGAAGTGCAGTGTGCCTTTGAAGTTTGCTACGATTTAGACCTAAGGGCTACACGAAAATGAGTTTAGAAAGGACTATTTTGAAGGAGAGCGATTTGAAAGCAATGTATAACCTGCTTCTTTTAAGTACCAGTTTCTAATTTATGCGTATATTGTGAGAACAAAGTGGAATATACTTCTGCTAAATATAATTTGACTTTATCCATAATATAGTTAATTTTGGGACTATATTTAAACGAGTTTATGTCTGCATGTTAGATAAATTATATCTGAAGTTGTAACAAATTTATCATGTCAGTAATTACAATAAGCGGCTTACTTTAGGGTGCAGTCAATTTTGTGAAACATTTTATTAAACACGAATTGTATATATTATTGATTCAGTTTTGTGAAGTACATTTGGATAGTTTCCAATAAGTTTGATATAATATTCTGCTATAAACTGCCTTTTAGTTGATGTCATCCAGTATTAAACGATGTGAATTATAATATAATTTTATATTTGTATATTTATTATTGTTAACGAAGAAATGTAAATATTAGATTTTCAAATTATGTATTTCAAATATATTTATTTTTCGTTCTTTTCATGAAATTCGAATTAATTAAATGTTTTTGCTACAAAGATGTTTTAAACACGTTCAACTGGGATTATTATTAACCAAACAAATTATTGACCTAAAAACTCTTAAAAAGTCAACAACTAAAAATTTTGCGAAATAACAATGGCTGTTTTTAAATATTGATCTATTTATTATATGTTTATTATTATTTGTTTTAATCCATTCAACATCATATATTCAAAGAAATTGTAAAATAGCATTCAAATAATTTTATATATTTCTTGATTTTCTAGAAAATTATATATTACATTTTAATTTATATTTTATACTACTATGCTTTATAAAAGTAGAATAAAATTATTGTTTGTGTATATGCGAATAATATATTTTTTTAAAATTATTGTCTAGATGTCAGTTATCGGAATTGGCTTATCACACGTGATTTCTCTATTTAATTTTTCCGAACTGTTGAATAGTTACCACATTTTAAAAAGTGTAGCTGTCGCGTAGCATCTGTTTATTGATTAAGAAAATTTATTTTTTATTTGGTCGTTCATAAATAATATGGAAGTTTGTTGGAATAAATTAAAATAATTTATTTTCTGCAAAATATAGCAAAACAAATTATGGATTATTTCATATTGGTTGTTATTTATTCATAAAAATTGTATATAATTCTCGTTTTTTATTTGTTAATTAAATAATTGAGAATTCATTATATAATCGAAATACATTATGTATGAACTACAATTCTAAAATTATGTTATAATTCAAAAAGTTAATCGAAAATTCTGTTCAAAGATACGAGAAAATAGTCATAATTGTTGTTTTCAAACAAATCTTTAATAAAATATAGCATGCAGATTATATAGCAAGTATTTTACAATATTATTACACTCTACTATCGCTTTAGAAGTAGTATATTGAATATTTATTTTAATTATAACTTAAAGAAAAAAATCTGTTATTCTACTAAAGTGTTGTATGTTAAATAATTATTTATTTATTTTTTAATCTGAAATCAAAGCCATATTTGGTAAATGATATTTACCTGTTAAAACTCGAAATCATTCAAAAATAAAATATAATGTTAAGAATGATTTTATTTTAGATCTCTGATTATTATTTAATTGACGCTTGTCCATTGCTAAAAACTAGAACTGTTAAAAGCATAACATTTTAAGATAGCAATCTAACATATCTTCTTATAATCTTCCTCCAGTTAGTTCTCTTCAACAGAGCCTAACTGGTCTATTGATCTATTGTTAATCAATCCATCAATAATACACAACAACAGTATCCTTAGTTTTATAGCTTGTTGGGCTTTTTTGGCTTCTGCTTTTTTCAAATAGACTGAGCTAATTGGGACTTGATGGCATTAAAACTCCCTCAGCTCTCTTGAATTGTCACCATATACTGCAGAAAACAATGTCTAGCTAAGTATTGCTCCTCTTACCCCGTCCAGATTACGCTCTCATTAAACCTGGCTGGTTCAGTGTTGCCGAGGTTTGCTAAGGTCAACATATTTCCTCTCTTTTCTCTCTTTCTCTCTCTAAAGAGATTCCGTAGTAAAGTTTTGACAGAAAATATTCTTCTTGTTGAGTTAATTAAGTATATTTGATATCTTTGTTAGATATATACGCTCCATTATGTGTGTCAACACTTTTGTATTTTCGGGATTTGTTTATAATGAAATATAATTAAAATAGATTGACCAAACTGTCAAGGAAATGTTTCTTCATTAAAAAAAGAGAATTTTTCTTCAAATCTTTATCTCTTTCTTTGATTGTTTAGTTATCAAAACTTGATTTTATATGTTACCCAGATATAAAATTTATATTAAGTTTTTGCATGAGTTCCTGTTTTTTTACAATGTTCTTTCTAAATACATCATTTAGAGTGTCTTAATGCTTATGTATATTAATTAACTTGTGCTACTATGTGTATGCTTATAATGATACATATCATGAAATATTAATAAAATTTAAACATGTAGGTACAATTGAATTATATAGAGTATATTTATTGATCCATATTTTATATCCCACTCCAGTTTTAGACAAAACTATGAACAGTCGTTAATTTTTATGTTATTCCTATTGATTTCATTTATTTTCATTTTACATTTAAACTTAATAAAAATAGTTTTTTCATTATAAATGAACTTCAAATAAAAACACAAGATAGCGTCTTGAATTAATTTTCGTAATCAGATAACAGTATGGGGGGGTTGTAATAATCGGGGTCCATCAATTTTAAAAAAAATCGGGGTGGTGACTATTTTTGACACTAAATAAATAAACGGGGGGGGGGTACGTTTATTTGGCACACCAGAATACACAGTTTGATTGTGAACATTAGAATATGCTTCACTATAAAATTTTAATTTTTTAATGATTTTCTGTAATTCCATTTTTTTAAATTTTATCAACGTCCCATTTTATAACATTATTAGTAACGTATTGACTACAATCCTATTAATATGTCGCATATTATTCTTACGGAAATGTTTTCATAATAAACATTTTAAGATATACCTACTAAAACTGGGTTCATCTTTAAAATTTGTTCTAGAAACAAAAGAACAGACAATAAAATGCAGTTTATTATTATTGTAAATAATGTCAGCAGTTTATTTATTATTTGCAGATAAGATATAAGTTTACGATTGTTCTAAATTCATTGTAGCAACATCCATTGTCCTAACCGTTACATAAGATCCTAAACTATTTGCTTAATATAAAATGAATAGATTTGTGCAATTAGTATTAAACCACTTTATTGTATAATTTTTTCTAATTGATCGATTCAATCCACCGATGATCAATGTGTCTATATATTTGAATGTTTCAATTGTCTAACCTCAACCAATCAAATTTGAGTATTTACAACCAATCATAAGCTTTAAATGCTTTAAGGTCTACTTACTTATCAACCTCCACTAACTCCTAACTCTTCCCTTGCATGCCACTTCTCTCTATCTTTCTCTACCAGTCTTTTCACTGCAATCCAAACTCCTACTTTTATATCCCCTGATCTCGGGCATGCATATAATATGAGGATATCTAACCCAACTCTTGTGGTTGCCACACCTTTACTTCGTTGATAAGTTGATATTGGCTCAACCTCTAGCGGGAGTGCAAAGCAATTTCCCTCTTGCTCCATCGTCCTCTTCTACTGTTCGCTAGGATCACTTAGACTGACCTCCCAGTTAGTTCACAGAACCATCACGTCTTCATTTCTGCCATTCCGTCTTGGGTGTCTGCTAACAGTGTCAATTGATATTGTTATTGCATAATATTGTATTGGCGAACGTTCTTATCCAAACTAATAATCGCGTTGTCTTGCATCTGCATTATTAAATTTCTGTGAATATTGCCTTCACAAATCACCACCCCCTTTCAATGGAGGAAGTGCGCCGAATTCACGGATGTTGGTAGGTTTTAACCAAAGTTTAATTAATAAGTATATTAATATAATAAAGTTAGACGCTATATTGATCATACAGAATGACAAAATTGTCTTCAAAGTTCTTCTTATGGAAATATTGTATAATGTTATACCTCTATTTTTGTTTATTGTATTCTGTTTCATGATGGCAAACTTGACATTGATTTTGTAGTTTACAAATTTCTTTTTATACCTGCTTCAGTGCCTGTGTCATCTCAAATGTTCCTTTATAACCTGCCTAAGTTTCTCTTCTGTATATTAAATCTCCCAAGTTTCACTTTTCATGTTGAGAATAGATGGTAGAAAAAGAGAGACAACAATATATATATATATATGTGTTACACAACGGCTTTTACAAATCCCTAATAATGTTTGTATATGTGTACATAGCCTTGAGAGCCATAAACCTATAAGTTGACTTTCGCCTTTGCCTGCCTCAAAACACCGTGAATGTGGGTTTTTTTAACTCCGAATTATTATTTTTGAAAGATCTATTTTAGCTTGTATAAACTAAATTTAGTTTTTCTCCATTGTCAGCAATTCTAAAGAAATAAAAAATATACAATAAAAATTTATTAATGAAGGGGATAAATTTAATTCTTCTCTTTTAGATAACCACTGTTTCTTTCATTTCTATATTCTATCGTGAAGATTATATTTATCTTTGAAAATTTATCTATTAATAGACATTGTTTTGGTATTTACTATATAATATTTTTATATTGTCATTTTACATAAAACCATATAAGTAATTAACATATTATTTACAATTAACAATATTAATCCTATATGATTATCAATCGTAATTTTCAGTTTAAAATGGATGTTAAAAAAGTAAAAATCGTAGTTATCAAAATATTTCCAGCTTAAATAATTGTTCCTTTATAATTCGATTCTGTTTTATTAATCTAAATAATTGTTACGATTATTAAAGACACCTTTCTCATTTCAATTATAACATTATTCGAGTTTAATAGTTTAGCTGCGTTGTTCTTCTAGTTTTTTCTGTGATAAAAGTGTTGCTTTAAAAATTATACGGAATCCGTTTTCTTGTTCCATGCTGATTAAAAGTTCTTCCTGATTTTGCGCTACAATGATTTCAAAATAATTTTGTGGGTAGAACTTTTGCCAATTTTGTGTAATTAAATATAGTATATTTATTCTAATGTGGCCATATAAAAAATGTTTTACTTGTTCAGTGTATAATTACAAAATAGCCGCTTTTGCATTGAGAGAACCGCTCTCTATATCTCTTCTTTATCTTTCTCCTCTAAATCTTTCTGTCGGTATATCTTGGAGTTCGTGATGGCAGTTTATAATTATTCCCTGGCTGGGAATATCTCGAGAGTCTCAAAAAAGACATCATTGATATATAATTTGCAACATGTTGTTCTGCTCCATCACAAGAATTTCCCTCTCTCATAAATTCTTCACGTATATGAAGCCTTGCATCGTGCCGAACACCCACGCACCTACAAGAATAGAACTCAGCTCGACACGGCTGGGATGCTAACAATAATAATAATGATAATAGCTAACACAATTTTAGGTTTTTCTCAAGTTCAGGACTATAAAGGCATAAATATCATAACTCTTTGAGAGTCATCTTTTTGTTGTTAATCGATGAAAATATAAAACAGTTAATTTATTATTTTTTAACTTATCTATAGTTTAACAAAGGTCACGACACTATTTGAGGGCTGAACATTAAATCATAACCTGCTATTGAATATTGTTATAGATTCCTCTTTTCCTTATTTAATAAGAAACTCAAATATCAGTTCTATAAGACATGACAGATAACGGAAATTTGAACAGAAAATATGATTCTCTCCGTTTCCTTTTCACAGCTGCGACCTGTAGTCAAGAAATTGGCGTTAGCTTTGATCCGACAATTAATTCACGGACCTTCTTTTTGAAATTTCTCCTTTTGGCTTCCGTAGTTTTCTTGATATGTCCACCTATAACTGAAGCAGGGAGATGTTGATATTTTTCTACTTTATGTATTGACATACTGAGTTAAGGAGGTCTTTTTAGGCAGTTAGTTAACAGGTATTTTTTAATTTTAACGTATTTATAATATAGATTTTGTCTTATCGTAAACTTTTATCTATTATATATTTGTATAAATTAAAGACGAAATAAGCTTGGTTTACTTTTTGTTAATAATAAACCTATAATAATTTTAGTTTCTCAATGAATATTCCATTACATATTACATTTTAAGACATGGGAGTAGGTATTCAGATCCAATTGTTAGATATACAGAACCTGTCAACATGTTATCGATTTCATGTCAGTTATATTCAGAGATTTTATTCTGGAGAATATTATAGTCTCCGGCATATGTATATTTCCAATTTTGCATTCTCTTCTTTTCCATAAATAGATGCTCCCTACTTATGCAATCTTATTGTCCAATTGCATAATATAAATTTAAGTTATTTATTCACTCACTATTGATATCTAAGTGTGTCAAAACTACTGAAAATTGATAATTAAAGATGTGCCTCTGCTTATTATATGAGGATAAAGGCAAAATTGTCACCGCCTTAGTTTTAATTAAACTTTAATGAATCGGCGTTTTGGGGATCTTGAAAGCTAACCTCAGTATATTATATTTTAGAAAACTATTTCGAGGTGTCTACTTTGTATAAGGTATTCTGAGATTTGAATTTCGTAGTCTGACCAAAATGCAGTCTGTAATGAATATAAAATAGTGAGGAGAGATCCCTTTCTAACTGGAATTGTTGGTTATCAGATGGGACGCCTGCCCCGGATTAAACCGCCTGAGAACCATTTTGAAGATGCAATCGTCTTTCTCAAGCTAGATCGTCACTGCTCTACGGTAGCGGTACTCTGGATAACTTGCAAACTTCCAGCCCCCTTCGTCGCCCCATTCCATTTAGCCGATCAGCCATCCATACTGAAATCTGTGGCAATGCTCACGCCCAAAGCATTAAATATATAAAGCAGGCAAACTGTTTGGGAGTTGTGTGCCAATAGTTTTGCCCCCTTGAAAAATATAACTGAAAAACTCCCTCCAAAGAAAAGAACAACAAGCCATAATATTAGAGGCAGGACAGGAAAGTAAAAACGATTTTTAGAGACAGTTGTATAATACCTTGGCAATTTTCATCCCGCTTTCTTTAATTGCTATCCAATTTTTCGCCGGAAAATTCAATTTACCCGACTAGAAATGTGATGCGACAAATTTTGTGGAAAAACTCCTTGTTCGGCAGAACCAAAAAGGCGATTTTTATCCAGTAAATATTTTTTCCCTTTTCAAGTATAAAAGAGAATTTTAAATTTTCCAGTAATGAGCCCTTTGATATCGTTACAATCGGTAAATTTTGCACGACTATTGAACAAAACCGAGTATGTAATCTTCAAAGTTGGGGATATGTGTAGAATCGCACGTAGTGGTATTTTGTTGTCTTTTATATCAATTTGAATCTCTCCTCAAATTTCTTCCCCAAAGATTGCTTTTGTGTTGTTGTTGTTGTTGTTGTGGTTGTATAATTACGTGCCACAACCCGGCAATTTGTCACATACAATATTTCTAGTAATTCAGAGTTTGCAATCGAATTCCCTCAGACCATCTAGATTATTTTCTTTTTCTAGCTCAATTATTTTGGGTTATACTGTTATTTAGAAAGCAAAGATCGACTTATGCATCCTTTACTTATTTATTGTTAAATAGAGCCTTCATATTTCTGCATCTCATACAGCACCCTCATTGTATAAGGGAAATTATAATATACTATAAAGCAAAATGTTATTATCTTATGGTTAGAATTCTTGATAGTTAAAAGAGATGTCTCTATAGTTATATGAGTGATTAATTTCTCTTTTTCTTCACATAATAAGGGCATGCACGTTATTTGTATAACCAGTAATATGCATGTTTTCCCTATAATTATATACACAAGCGTGTTAATACTCTAATGTAAGGAAAATCAATTGTCTTGTAATTACAATATCAACATTTTTTATTTTATAGAATATTTCTTGGAATTCAATATTAAAATTTTATATTTGATGATATATTTTTAGTATGACAAATAATTAATAAACTAAAATTTCATATTTCAAGACTTCTTAATAAGAGTATAATTAAGAAGTCTTGCATAATAATATACTCTTTGTAGAATATATGTTAAGAATATATTATATTTATATATATCGAAACAATGGCTATTTTTATATTTAGAATAAATTAATGTGTATTTTATTCAATCATGTTTAGGTTGCTTTAATGTTTTTTTTGATGTGCAGTATTTTCTTTCTCCCTCTATAATCTTCTTATATTTTGATTGTATTAATTTACTAATCATTAATGATTTATATATTATCATAAATGTTGCCAAAAGGATCAGCCCCTTTCTTATATCGCGAACTTCCCAAAATTGATTTGTCTAAAAAGTCGGAATATTAGATTATAAATTCCCACAAAGCAAAACATCACCATCATGAATTAGATGATTAGTAAGATCGGTTAGCCTTTTCTGTTTATTATATAATTAAACTAAAATAAAGGCAAATTGACACGTTTGCGAACAAAGCAATTATTTCTATACTATATAGTTCCCTGAACTTCTCTAGCAATTATAGCTGGCTTGCTGTGAAAAACCGTCAAGGATGTATGAAAAACTCGTTTACAATTCTCTATATCACATCATCTCGGAATCCTATAATCAACAAAAAATTTGGGGCATTATAGTCAATTCATTAATCAAATCATAGGGTTATAGGTATCTACTGTATAACCAGCAACCTGGATCATACCTCACAACTTTACACCCTGTGTAGGAAAATAAGAATAGCATATACCATACTTCAATAATCTAAAATAACTTCCACACTCCATCTATAAAAGTAGGGGTTGTGTTGCATACAAAGTTCTGCCTGCACCTTATAATCTCTGCAATCTTATATTACCCCCCAAACCACTCTTTTTTAAATATAATAGCTTGAATTAGTGATTAATTTAGGAACATTAATTATGATGTTTTAATGCTGAAGCCTCTTGTTGTTCCCGGGCAGTGTAAATAAACTGCGGGGTTATCAACGATGTAATCTTGTACGAAGAATTATGTTTTCAATTATGATTTCCCTTTATATCCATATCTTGTGATTATATTATTAATTTATAATATCATATATTCCTTTGAAAAATATTTCACTGATAAATTCTGTATATTCACTTTTCTTAGTTATACTCTGTAACATCTGTTTTCTTGATGTCTAAATATTTATGAATACACATTTTCTTAAAACATAATTCTTAAGAATCCTTTTTTTGTATTTATATTGTCGTCGATGGATAATCGTAAGGATCGTTGACAATGTAGATTTTTTTTGGATTTAATTTTGGAAGTAAATTGTAAACTAATTAAATTAATAAAATAATACGGGAATAAATATGAAATTACCACTTATAATATCCACCAATGACTGATTTATTGAATTAGATTATTTTTCATAAGAACAAAATTGAATCATTCAACAAAATAAAATCCATTTAAGCATTGTATTTCGCATATCGACTATTCTTTTTGATTTCATTACTTACATAAACTATTTTGTGATTGTATAACAATTAATAAACCAAACTATAGATTGAACAAAACAAACTATTTATAAATCAAACATTCTGCGAACAGCAATATTTTAATTTGGCATTATCGTATAAGTTGCTCGTCACATCCACATGTTTATATAATTAATGTTCCCCATAGATTCTCTTCATATCTGTTCATCAACAATAATTAATCTGTGTTGCACAGGAAATCCCTGATTTAGTCTACCTCCAAGCATTACTCTAACCTTAACATTTTCTCGTTTTTGCTTTCCCTCAGCTCAATTATATAATTATTACAACCTTCTTTTGACTATAGTACTTCAAAAAATTTCGACATCAATGCCTTTTTTTGGACAAAAAATTCGAGGATGACACGAGTTATTTTTTTGCTGAAAATATTATTTAGAAAGAAAAGGTCAAAGAAATTATATTTCATATAATCCAGAATATATATTTCACTGGTTCTTCTAGGGACTGCTTGAGTTTGTCGAAGATATTTAACTATAAAAAAAGAGAGAAGGACACGGCTATAAAATAGACGAGCTATAGGTATGTGTGTGTGCCCTGAAAATTATTGTTGACTAGTCTACGAATCCTTATATTATACTTAACTGAAGGACGATGATCTATATGGTTTCCCTATTTTTCAATTATCTGCCTGCTTCGGATTCTCGTTATATGTTTGAGATAGTGATGCAGGGAGAACTCTTCGCTATGACCATGTCATCAATATTCACTCACAAGATCTATAAGTATAGGTGTAGACCTTGGAGATCATCTCAGTCATGCATGCTGACCTGCATACTCCTCACAAGACAGAAGAAACAGATCGAAGTATTAAGACAGAGAGCGCATCTTCTAGCTCTTCTCTTTAATCTGCTTTGATCTTGTCCTTGTTTTGCCTGGCTGCGTGTACTCCCTGTAAACGTACACCTAGAATTACACTCTTGTAATAAATAGTCCTGGCCACCGGATTGAATCAATAAACTAGACCATCGCAAACGCCTTTGATCTTGTATAGAACGGGGAAAATTAGCAAGTAGCATATACCTTTATTTATCCACTGAATTGTAAAAGTTTTTTGTTTTTATATTTAGGAAAAGTTGTTAAATAAAAGTATAGCAGTCTTCACTTTGTTTTGATGGATTATAAGCTGAGCTTTGTAACTAGTGATGTTTTCTATTTTCAGTATGGAAGGAGCCGACCTCTGCTTCGAGATCGTCAAACGAGCAACGGCAGGTTTCGTGTACAGTGAAGCTGTGGCAAGGTTAGAGATACCATGTACCCCTCAGAATATGCATTAGACTAAAATCATAGGTTGAGGTTGATACGTTGTCTAATAGAGGGTTTTAAAGTAATATCTGTCATAATATTGAAGAATACTTAGTGAGGATAATGTATCCTTAATTTTTTAAATAATAAAAAACAAATCCAGTTGTTTGTAATTAAATTTGGGAAGCTTCAATACATTGAATTCTGTGTATGAGGAAGTATTCTTTGTAGTACCATTGGGTACCTTTGTAGTGCTATTTATCAGTGTTCTAAACTTGTAAAAAACAATTAGATGGCTGCAAATTTGGCTGCTAACGTCCTTTTCTCTATTTTTCAGCCACTACATGCGCCAGATCTTCGAAGCACTTCGCTACTGTCATGAACACAACATTATCCATCGTGACATCAAACCACACTGCGTACTTTTGGCCAATAAAGAAAACTCGGCCCCAGTCAAGCTGGGCGGTTTCGGAATCGCAATCCAGGTGGATCGAGAAACTGGACTTGTAAATGAAGGTAAGATGGAAATACAGACTTTTGAATAAATCCTTCGATACACATTTTTAATCAGATTGGATCCGTAGTCAACATTTAATTAGTGCATTTATTTTTAATGAGTTGTTATCTGTGGAATTGCATCCATCTCAGACTCCAACATTGAGTATTGTCTTGCTTATACAACAGAAAACTATCTTCGCAATATTATATTCATTTCCATCTTTTTATTTAAAATTTCTTGTTGGGTTTTGAAATGCACATCTGCCTAAGTCACTATATAATACGCACACATGCTCTTCCCGAAAATGCGGTTTTCGCATTTCGACTAATGGATTTTGGGTACAAAAAAATCTATTTGAGGAAATGTATTACCTTGCCGAGAATATGGCTATATCATTTGTTAGCTGGACAATTTATCACGCTATGTCTCTATTACTATAGAATTGAATGAGAGATAGGGGGAGAGGGTAAGAAAAAACAAAATTGGATTCTCTTTATCCGAAAATACTCCAGGGGATATATTCTAGAGTTTTCATTCCTCGTTCTGCTCAACCAGGTAAGCGTATATTCTGAGAGTTATATCTGATAAAAATGTAGCATATGTGGCTGTAGCTGTGGCATTCCATTGTCAGTCAATTCGAGCCGAATCGTAGTTTTTTGTTGTTTTCAAATTTATAAGCACAAATAAAATAAGGCTCTGGTGAAAGGTATAGCCCGGTCTTATCAGACTTTAATTTGGCTTGTGGGTGGGGAACTTGATGTTTTATCCCATCAGTCAGCCAGCTAGGGTCACAACTTTTAAACAACACATCCGCCATAATTTTGTTTTCTTCCTATAGCTCTATAGTTTATTCTGGTAGCTACTCCTCCTGATTCTATCCGATAAATTTATTATGGTGAGGAGAGCTCAACATCAAACTGTATTTCTGACTTAAGTATCATGAATACCGTTGTCAGGTCTGGGTCTATTTTTTACAACTGCCTCACCCTTCCCTTTTCGTATTTCTTCTGGTTAATATGCGACATTTTATCCTTAGTTGCATATAATTAGGGGAAATTTAATAGGAATTTAATGAGAATTTAAGTATTTGGAGATAATCTCACTCAGATGTTGGTAATAATAACTACATTGTGGGAACGAGGGGCGACCTCTCTTGTGTGGAAGGTTTAATTTGGTTATTTCCAGCAACGTAACAACATGTTGCGTGTTAGCTGACTTTGGCCTTTTTGCAAACTGATTATATTATTAATTGAAGATATTTTGAGATCATTTACAAATAGTTAATATATTGTAAATTTAAATTCTAAATTAATACGAATTGAATTGCATTTATGACTTCTTAAGGGCCACGAAAGAGTGTTTAATTTTATTGTAAACTGTCGTTTATCTTTTATCTGAATAATATACTTTCATATTATATTTAAGATGTGGAATACATTCATCATTTTGAATGTGTCATTAGAGCTTTCAATTGAACCTTTGTGAACCGTTTTAAACTTAATTGCTCCAACTTACATTATAGTTATTTAGCTTATAATTAGCCTTTTTAAGTCGTATAGAGTAATACCTATTCAAATTCAACCAATAAAAAGACTTATATTGAAATCTATTTAATTATGATTCAATGAAAGTCCATTACACATAAAAAGGTAATTTATTTCCAGCTTCTTCTAAAAATATTAAATTGAGTATGACGAACAAGACAAAATTTGGCGAAGTAATTTCAACTTTCCCCTCTTGAATGGAGATGTTCTCGCTTGATCTCAAGGCCACAACATAAATGATATACTACCCACCCAATCAACGAATCTTGCCTATAATTCCATCAATTTTCTTTCTCAAGACAGTACTGCTGTAGTGCCTCGTTACTCTTGGACCATTATAAGTGTGTTCCCAGCCCAGAAAGGAAGAAGGGAGCCAGGAGCAATTAGGCGTGAGGTTATTTAGCTGAGTGTGGACAAGCATTCGACACCCCGGTTTGGGGAAGAAAGAGAGAAAGTCTCCTGAAGATGATCGAACTTGTCTTGCGGAGTATTGAGTTGGCTGGACAGGTGAGATCATACAGCAGAAACGAGAAGCCTGGATACTCTGGTGTCTTGTTTGGTGCAGTGGCAGACATTTCGGGAACCAACTCTTTATGAACATGGCTGGCTGCCTTGTCTAACTTGTTTTACAAGTTTGTTATTGTATTCAACGTCTCATTAATATTGCATATCGATTTATTGTTCTAAGGGATGATTGATTTGTGTCAGCAGAGATGACAAAAAGGACGATGAAGGAGCTAGTGAGGGGGTGGCAAAACATTTTGTCCGTGTGTTTGTCGTGAGATTAGAAAACTAAATGGGTAAATATGCTACAGCAGAGATAAAGATATTAATTGTTCATTGTGTTATTCAAAATAATTATATTTTCCTTAATGTTGTTTATGAAAATATATCTCATCCAATATCCTTTGTAATAAATGCAAATTTTTCCATTATTCTTAATTGTTGCAATACAGTTCAATCATTATTCGCATTCTATTTTGGGGACTCTATTTGATCGAGAGTATATTTAGGATCTTTCAAATAAAATGTTCTAAAATTGATAGATTATTGAAAATACAATTAATTGTCTATTCAAAATTTTGTTTTCGTGAAAGATATTTTTTAGACTATTTTCCAATACAATATATATTGTTATCCTTGATGATGTAATTTAATTATTCGTAATAACTATAATTACTTATAATAAAACTTTTAAAAAGAATTACATAAAATAATTTCAATGATTATTAATAAAAAAAATTTTCTATTTAAAATCAAACTTGCGAATCATTTAATTTACGATTTATACTTTTACAAAACCGCTTTTCTGATAAACCGCAAATAAAGTTTTTAATTTTTTTAATATTTAAACTTTCGATATTTTGTGATTTCTACTTTTCACTCTGTATATTTTTGAAAGTGATATTTTTAATGAACCTACTTTATTTTCTGGTAGCTATGTGCTTTAATTTGACATGATTTATGATAGTCATTAAATACTATTACTAAAATCGTTTTACATGATATTTACCTTTGTAAGATTTTCTTTTGATGTCAACAATAATGGATTTGGCAGCCATGTTTTTCTCTTTTTTGTTAGGGCTTACCAACTGCAAATATTCCTCGAAGGGGAGAATAAAGTTTCTTCCCTGCCTTAATTAGAGATAAAAAAATTGTAATTGCAATTAAAAAAGTTAATTAATGAATGTAATACATCAAGGAGATTTTGGGTCCCCATTGAAATCAGATAGGGATAGTAATCAGATAAGGTAAAATGCAATTAGTTCAAACGGAATGAAAAACAGTGTCATTTTCCTATTTACAAATATAGATTTATCGACATCACCAATATTATATTTTCTTCTTTGGGGCCATATAATTCCAGGATTTTAAACTGGCAAAAATTATGAAAAAAATTTAGATTTGTGCAAAATGTTAAGCTATATTATGAGTTCTTAACGTTGATACAATAGAATATAATTAAAACTGAATAATCATTGTCTTAGATAATTATTTATAATGTAAAATTTGGGTAATATTGACGGAAATGTTGCAAAATTTGACAGCATTGTGTCATTGTTAGAATTTTTATCCAATTTTTATATCGAATTTGAGTAAAAATGTTTGTTTCTATTCTTTTAAGAAATGACATCCTAATTGTTATAGTTTATTATGTTGTTGTGTGTCACATTTTCCCTTATAAAAAAACAACTCTGCTGAAATAAAACCACCAATGCTAACAGAATAAGATGAGGGGGTGGTGCCCATAACCAAATTATTCGTGTTGCTTTCGAAGCTTCCGAAGTTGGGATCTCATAAGTTTATAATATATCCAAGAGAAAATTCTGTGTCATTCCGGATTGGACCGCGAAGCCAACTAACTGAATCTTCAAATAATTGTTGACAAGACTATAGATACTTGGATGCCATCCTTGGTTTATCTTCAGAGAGGTAAATCCACTTTTCTCAAGTGAAGCCATTAGCATTCTTGTCTGCCAAAAGCGTCTTATGGAATGTAACTTCTCCCCACCTCTTCCTCCTCTTCTCCTCTATTGAGAGCTTCTTATCACGTCCGCGGAATGGGCAAATAGTTTACCCTATGTCTTTTTTTGGGATGTAACAATAAATGTAGCACTTTGTTTTCGCATAAAAGGAAACTTGGAAGAAATGTTGAAGCTGTTACATTACATATCTAGAAGTTTCCTTGTCTGAGAATCACAATGCAATATATCCTA
>JAUZNC010056939.1:3016-13584 GCA_034780395.1 Vannuccia rotundouncinata | reverse complement strand
TCACTAGGTACCTCTGTAGACACAGCTGCAATAGAACAGTTCACTAGGTACCTCTGTAGACACAGCTGCAATAGAACAGCTCACTAGGTACCTCTGTAGACACAACTGCAATAGAACAGTTCACTAGATACTTCTGTAGACACAGCTGCAATAGAACAGTTAGTTCACTAGATACCTCTGTAGACACGTAAATCTATTTATAGCCTTGTGTCGTATGTCTGCAAGCGCAAAAGCCTTATACGGATATGAGACGACGCTTGTACACAAAGAATGATAACCGTCATCACTATGCTTCTGTTTAGCTCAGCTGATACCCTAATAAAGGGTATTAGAACAGAATTTATATACTTAGTTTCGTACTATTCTTAGCATTAAACTGTGCTTGCTCCAGATTGAGATAGAATCCACGGAGGAAATATCTGAGGAGTCCCTCATCGAGCTCTTCCACCCGCCAGAAGTTGAGCCCACCAAGAAGTTCTCCAAGCCCAAAGGTCCCGGTGGTAGAGGTCCCCGAAGACTCATAAAAGACAATAATTAGACACGCTACGATCTAGAAATCATTTCTTTGTAACCAAACTGTATTTAATTATTGATTCAATTCCACACAAATTATCTTCTAATGTGTTTAAGTTGATATCGTATATATACATAGCCATGCAATAATTACTCCAGTGAAATTCGTGCAGTTTCAACATTTGTAATCAGATAATCTTATGTTATTGTGTCGTCAAATAGTGTACACATCCATCGATAAAGCGAGTATCTACTCACAATATAATATTTTTTAAAGGGACTCTCTTGATTGTTTTGCAAATTTAATGTTGTGTTTGTAATATATTATTAAAATAAGTTTTTTTTTACAGTTTATTCTTCTCGAATTTATGCTTTAGATTTAAACGTTGTCAGGAAATTTTGTATTTAATAAAACCACTATTTATTATTTAATAATTTTAATTTATTGATTGCTATCGTGTTAAGTTAATTTATAGCGATTGGTAGTAAATTAAGTAGTATTACCCATTCTGATAATCTTGAAGTATACGAGCTTTTTATATCTTATAATCATGGTTGCAAGCATTTCTGAAAAAGTCCATCCAAATTTTTAAAAATGGCATTTTCGTTAAACTTTATTATATACAACCATTTGCAAATTCTATTAAAAATCATTCTTACAGTATACTCACTCACTTTTCCTTTAAACATTTAGTGAATAAAAATAATCATTAATAATCCAGCACTACTAAAAATTTACATCTACAACATTCGTGGCTCGCCTCTCTTCATTGGCGTAAACCAACAAGAATCTGAACTCCTTGAAAATTTCCAGAGAAGAATTATCCGAATGATATACTACCCAGCAAGCATTCCCAATGACCTAAACATTCCATACTTGCATCAAGGAGAATGTTTTAAGAAGATTTTTTAAATATTGCCGAACTTTATAGCGACTTTAGTCAATTTAAAAAACTTTTTTTCACTTTTGGCTAGTGCACCAAATTGTATTTATAAATTGTATATTCAGTTCCGACTCAATGGAATCAACACTTTTCTTCCGATTAATTTGAAATTTAGAATACACATGCAAAAACTATTTTCTAGGATGCTGTCTCGAAAGTTACGTCGTTATTATAGCTCAATTATGATCAAGCCTAATCACCAACAATGTCCAAATTTAGTTATTTTTGAACTTTCCTATAAAAGTTTAATTGATAAAATACACTGCTCAATCGCACTGAATGCTATTGCATATTGAGAACAAGTAATTATTTAGTTTGGACAATCTGCAATAAAAAAGCATAAATTTAGAGAGAAATCTGTCTTCGTAGCTCATTATGTAAAACCGAAAACTCTTGTTTTAAATTTATGAATTCATTTCTTGTCATTAGATAATTGAAACAAGATTGTATCATGGTTGCCCTTAGGAAGCTCTTCAAACGCCGAAGAGCACTATAGTGCATGACATACAAAAATTATATTTGGAACTTCATCCATCAGTAAACGTTCACCTAATAAGTGAAGGAAATGAATTTTTGATATCACAGATTGTTAATGGTTTCTTATTGGCATGATCTATTCCTGGAAATAATTCAAACGGGTTGACTGCACATTATACTTTTTTATCTTTCTTTATAAAGTTAACCCTAAAAATAAGTCAATAAGATAGCGAAAAACAATTTTTATATAAAAATCTATCATAAAAAGTTATAATAATATTGATGATACTTCAAAAAATGTAGTTGATACGTATAGACCCAATCTGCTATTTCTGATAATATTAAATGATACTATCTATTTATTTGGTACTGATTTTATAACTAAATATAAGTAATGTTTCTTCAATTTTAGATATTATTAAATTAAAAATACGCAATATTATTAATCAGTTCGTTTGTAAAACTAAAATTGAATAATTTTAATACGTTACACGTTCACTCTACATAACAAAACTGAGCTATATAAAATGGGAGATTATGCTGATTTGTAGAACTGAATTTATAAATATTTCTCTTTTATAAGTTATTAAATTTATGTAAAAAATGTTGCCTACGCATTATACAAAACAGACTGTACCGCAACATTGCAAATATAATATTTGTGTAAAACTTTTGTCGGTATAAAGCTCGTGCAATCAGTGATATATTTTTTATCGAAAACTTCGACAAATAAAAAACACTTTTCTATATAATTGCATACTGCAATATTTAATTCTTTACGAGATAATTTTTCATTCAATAGGAGTCCAGTTAATTCAAAGTTAAAATTAATCCCCAACCTAGGCTACCATAGTAAATTTTCTATCAATCGGTCAGATTGAAGTAAAAAAAGGTATGCTATATAAAAAGGTGGGTGAATTGTTGATTTCATTCTCCTTTCTTTTTTGTATACAAGCTCTCTGACGGTCGTCTCTCAGTCGGTCTATTCTCCCTTTACTACAATGGCGAAAAACAAAAATACTTGAAGACTGTATGACATTGAATAACTGGGAGAGACTGCTGGCGAGGAGACAACCACCGGAGGGCTCGTAAGAAAGGAGAATTAAACAACTCACTCAACTCCTTATATAGCATAACTTTCAGTTACTCCAATCTGATTGGTCGAAATTTACTATGGAAGGGTGCGGTGGGAGGGGGGCGTCATTGTTCAAACAAAAGATTTTTTGTTGGTCTGGATGTACTCCTTACATGCTACTTTTTAATAAATTGGATTAGTTATTTAATACTATTAGGCATAACAAATTTGACGGTACACTAATACAACTCTCTTTATATTTTCGAAATATAGTTTTATTTTATCACATTTTGCTTCGAATTATGTGTGTCGATTTGATTATCTTAAAGAACTGTGAATTGTGTTTTTTATTATGATTTATTGAGAAAATTGTCCAATAAACATTTACTACATTTTTTTTATTTCTTTCGAAATAGAACAATTCTATAATTTTGATATAAAAATAAAGTACTAATCAAACATGAAGTACAAACCAAATATTACATTTTAAATGGTTTTCTAATTTGAATAAAATTGTTCACTGCACACGTAAAGTTGAAATTTAAAACATTTCACAGCGAACTATAAAATCACATGAGAATATATATAAAGTATTCATTCAATCAATTATCTTCTCAAATTATTTAGTAAATTATATTAACAACGATTTATTTTTATGTTGAGATCGTTAGATTTTAACACATTGTGACTGAGGACAAAACTGTTTCAGAAGAGAAATATATATTAAATGAAATGTAATAATAAATGTTTATTGATTAAATATATAAACAGTAAACGGTGCCGCGAACACAATTCGAGAGAGATATGTTATTGCAAAAACTATTGAACCATTTCGAAAATAAAGTTGAATAAATGACAGAAAATACAATCACAGCAGTATTCATTATCAGGACGTGAACTCTCTTCATCTGATTTAGCTGCGGGAACAAAATCTTCGTTGTCAATGTTTATTTCTGGACTCATCCTTAAAATTAGAAATGTAGATAAAATTATCAAAAAGAATTTCAGTTAGATACTTGAAACTTGTAAATTGAAATCCAGTTAAACTTCTATTTGAATAATTGTTTGCTGTACTTTTGAACTACCTTCCGTGGGGTGGAGGTGGGCGCCCAATGGACCCCATGAAAAATCTTACTAGATTATCTCTAATTAGTTTTATAGTAGCACTTTAATATAAAAAATCATTTATATATATTTTTAAAAAATTAAAGAAATTAAATTTCGATATTTAACCATTGACTTAATGTATATTATTTATCTAGATCATAGACATTATATATCTATACTTTAAACTAGATCTGCAATCTAAAATTAATGCATTTAAAATTCCTAGCCATCGTGTTAGGCAAAAAATTTCAATTTAATTAGTTGATTTGAACTTATAAGCATATTACTTCAATTTAAAGTTTTTTACCGTTTTTTGCATAACACGCCGGCTAAGCGTTTAATTTAAGATTGCAGATCTAGTTGTGGTTATATAGTGTAATGTCTCTATGATCTAGACCCGCAAACTGACCAATATTCAATAGTAATACACGTCTGTGGAGTAATATATCTATATCGATAATCAATACCAAATTAAGGGGCGGAAGTTCACGATTAACTGTTTAAGATTAATACTTGTTATAAAAATAGTAATATAATAGACACAATATATACAATTTGGTTCAATTATACATAAAACATAATATTAAATTAATTTTACCTGTAAAATGATATTTTATTTCCTTTAAAACTTCATTTTAAAAAAACCATACGAATGAAATTTACTTTAATAAATTTCGTTTTTTAGAATTTTATTAATCGAATATATAATATTGATTAAATCATTCTTTATATCAAAACTAAAACCGTATATAATTGAAATGTGCTGTGGACGTTTTTTTAATTAGTTTTTCGGTCTAGATATATAATATAAAGTCCATGAATATGTTAGTCTATGAATTGATCGAACCTAATTAATTAATCCCACATATACACATATTATTATTATCTAATAATTCATTTATAGAATTTAAGCTTACAGTTAGTTATCTGATGTTTAAAGAGTTTTACAGTTACAATTTACATAATATTATGGGAATCAATTTCTATGGATGTGAACGACAAGTTAAATTTCTGGCGTTAACGAAAAATCAAATCCAAAAATTTACAAAATGCCTGGAATTTCAATCTTTTATGCTGCACTTATACCAAATATTGATTATAAACCTAGAAATATAAACTCCTTCACGTGGTTGGGCAATTTCAAAAGATGATAACGACGACCAATTCTTCTGCTTTTTTAACCGTAGAGGGATACAATCGTCATTGTTTGAATTTATAATTCCATAAAAACTTTTAAATCTAAACAATAAATATCTAATTAATATCCATAAGAACAAGATTAAAAATTGTAAATAATGTTTTTTGTTCAGTTACAGAATATGTGTACATCATTGGAGGAAGCAATACAATTTATTTTAAATTGATTCATATAAATATTTTTTTAAAAAATCATAGGACAGGCACAGGCAAAATAATCTAAATTGCATGAACACAATGTATATAAACTGTACAAAATATAGATAATCAAATCAAAATAATAATACGACTCTAAATCTTATAAATCAACTTAATTTTGTGATCAAGTTGCAACATCACTGCACTATCTAGAAGTCATGGATTAATGGTCCAGTAAATAGTTAATTGAGGACGATGACCATGATTATTCACCTATCAAAGACTTTTTTGATGTGATAAGAAACACTGGCCATTGAATGTGTAATATGACGGAGCTGTCATCAATGGGAAGATTCATTGTCGTCAGAATTCTAAAAATAAGTTAATTATTTAGGGTTTAATTGTTGAAATAAACCAGAATCAAGATTCTCCCACTATTCTGGAATCATCCAATTTAGAAAAAGTATAACAATTAGCAAGTCATAAACATCCAATTTAAAAATAAATCATAATTTGACATGCGCGCTTCATAAACTAAACATTTAATAGTAGTATAAACCAATTCGATAGTTGGGATATAAAAATAATGACATAATATTAAAAACAGTGTCTACTCAAACAGTAAAATACATTTTTATAAAATTGATTATTTCATTTAAATTAAAACATTTCTAAAGCTGAAAACAAATTTAGACAAATCACGAAATCACAAATCTGCATTTCGTGCAACATGTATAGATATGTAAAAATATAAAATTTGAAAAGTTATCTGAAGATGTTAACACCACCTTTTGAGAAAATCATCGACAATGCTAACGTTAGAAGGATGCTCTTGGCAGAACGTAGTGTAAGAGGAAAATGTCTTTAAGTATTCTTTAAATAAGTCGACGGGGTAGCTCAATTCCATCACAGTGTCGAACCTGAAATGTTACCAGAGGAACAAAATCCTTCAAGCCAATCAAGATCTTTATTTTTTATAATTACACGTTTGTAGAACGTTAACATTGAGTAAGAACAACAAGATAAGCTATTACTTTTCAGAAATGGGGTAAGGAAGTGGAATAGAGGAGTAGTGTTCTTCAACATGGCGTCTTCTAGAATCCCAATAAGGTCCCAGATAATCTTCTCCAAATAGGTACTGAAAAAGAGAACATGTCTTACAAATAATTAAATGATAATTTAGATCTCATTGCTTAAACCAAAATAACAATGTGGAATTTGTTTCACGTCAAACATCAGGTCATCAAGTTTGGTCTGCACAGAAGAATCCTCTGTTTTGATTTGACAATAGGAGTAACCAATCAATGCGAGAGATCCACCAGAGCGAAGACATCGACAAACTTCTTTGTTGAAGGCTTCAAATGGAAACCAATGAGCACCCTGGGCCACACAGATGAGGTCCACACTCGAGTTAGCAACTGGCAAGTGATCACAGTCCGCTACTCTACAGAGAACAGAGAAAATTATTCATTAAAGGTTCTACAAACTGCTTACATATCCAAAATGTTTAAACTATTCTAATTTTCAATATTTAAGGTTAGCGGAACTAACAAACCAGACATGTGAACACTCACAAATATTCGATATTCTTTTCAGAGTCCTGTTTGTGGCCATTTGCAGTTGATATCTGAGTTGTGCTACGATCAACTGCAAGAATCTTTTCACAGAATGGTGAAAGAAGTTTTGTAAGTTGTCCAGTACCACAAGCCACATCAACAACTAAGTCAAACGGCTTACCAGGACTAAATTAATAAACAAACATAGAAATTTTACTTGAGACAAAATGTTAGTTAATGTGGATTAATAAGTGATGTCAGAAAGAAGGCAAAGTTGCAGTTGTTGATTGTAATTTATGAGTCAAAGTTTTCAAAGATAATCAAAGTTTACTTTTATTTAAGTAAAATTTATTGTGTCATTCTGATACAAGCACATGACTGTCATTATAATTATTATTAAATATAAATGTTCCATTAATCATATTTTCAAAAATTCATATTTACTCATTTAAAAACAAGGATCAATAATTCTACAGTTACAAATTTTCCTCTAACAAGTAACATTTTAATTAGGAAGCAGAATTCAGTGTATTCTAAAATTAGGTTCATAAACTTCAAAAAAATATAATTTCAGGACATATCTAGAATATTTCAGGACAACTCCAGAATTTATAAGAAAGTTTGGGTAGAATTGCCAGTGCATTAAAAACAAATTTCTTAATTAACAAAAATTAGTCAAAATTGTATATATATTTATTGCATAGCTGGAGAATTTGTAAAAATGTATTGATGGGAACAATTCAAAAAAGATATCTAACAATTTTGGGATACAAATTGATATTAATAATCAATAAAAAAAAGATATTTTAAACCCTGAAAATATATAAACAAAATTACATGAACAATCAGGTATTCAATGAGATAAACTGTTCATTTTCCTACATGCTGACCATATACATTATAATATATCTATATGTTTACTAGATCTGCAATCTAAAATGTATGCATTTAAAATTCTTAGCCAGGATATTAGGCAAAAATTAGAAACCCACAATAGAAAATTTCTATATAGCTGTCATTGTGAGAGTCTCTTATTTCATTTTATTTGCATAATATTTATTTGCTGAGACCATTCAGACAACAATTTTATAATGTAGTTCATGATAGAACTCCCCTTTTCTTGATCATATAATCTCATTACTGCAGGTAACACAGTAAAAACCTAATTACACAATATGCTCACTGCAGAATAATCAGACAGTTATTATGTAATCTCTCAACATCTGCTTTCAATACAATATAATCTATTCATTTCTCAATTAGGTAGTATTATTAACTTTTATTTGGAATAAAAATTGTTAGATGTAAACTGTAATCAAAATATCTAACTAAATTCTAAATAATGTATTGATAATATAAATGTAATAATTGGAAATGAAATAGATTTTTTATGAGAAGAATAAGAAAATATTTTGATAAAACAATATTTTACTAGATAACAATTGTAGACATCTAACTTGCAACTTTGACAATTTCCACTTTTTTTACAAATTAACTATAAAAAAACATAATTAAAATAATACACAAATTTCTTAAAATTATTGAATATAATATATATGTATACCTAGGATATATATAATGTAATTATGTTGTACAAAATGAAATAACTTTCTATAGTTTTTCTATAGAAATATATCAGCTTTGATAAATTTGAATGTTTTGAAGAATAAATATGCATACTAATACTAATAGTTTATTTAGTAACCTGATAAATTTGAGAATTATATAACAAAAGAAATTGTGAATTAGAATTTTGTGAATTTTTATAACTTAAGATTTTATATAGCCATTTATAGCAAGCAACTTTTGAATCTGTACACCCAGGCATAAATGATTAAAATTCATCCTTATTTCATTTCAAATTATAAGAATTTTTTGCTCCTCTTTTCACATTCAGCTCAGTGTATGTTTTTGGAATACTTTACTATCTGGTACAATGTTACATTTAAACATTCAAAAATTCTTTTCAATTTTTAATTCAAGCTATTTTCTTAAACCCATTGCATTTTTATACTTTTTCAATCAGCTTGTGCTCACTTTCTTTCTTTTTGTTACAATTAGATTGTAATTTATACAGATTGTGTTGAAATTGTTATAATATAGACAAATATATAATATATGCCAATATAATATTATTATAATAAAGGGAAAAAAGAGAAAAAAGTGAAATAATTAAAGTTCAATTTATATATATATATATATTGGATAAATTCTGTGAGTGCTATAAAATTAATAAAAGCATTTTAGACTCATGGATTTATATATGAATAAAATAGTTAAAATTCAAACTCAATATGATTAGTTATCAATATAGTTAAGTTAAGTTTACATTTAATTTAAATATATTGTATAAATCTAAAGGAATAATTATCAATAATTAAACATGAAACTTCGTAATGCCCACAATAACATACTTAAATATAATATTATTATATATTAACAAATTATTAAATTATTAAAAGTAAAATAGAAAAATATAGATGATTACTTCGAATTTTGTCCACATCTTTTCAGCAATTGTTGCAATAAATTTTGAGGATACGTCGGTCTACTTAAGGCGTATTGATTTGATAATATAACATTTGTAAAAAACTTTGACATATTAATACTAATATTTAATACGTTATTTAATCCAATCTAATATATTTGAAATTAACTATTTCAAGCCTAATTAGTTTTAAATTATATGTTTATTTTATTTAATGTAAAATAGAAAATAATTGCTTAATATAAATGTATTTTTTTACCAAAATTAAGTAGAATCTATAATATTGACATGGCAAATGCAAACATACTAACAGTTTAATACTAATAATCCCTGCCTTCTTTTTATTTGTACGAAATATTATTATACATTTAAAATGGGCGGGTTTATAGTGTAAAATAAAAACTTTTTATATGAAATTTAGAAAGCAAAGATTACTCTACCCATTGACTTATAAATTATTTATCTAGACAGGCTTACTGACCAACATTTAATAGTAATTAACGTCCGCGTAGAAATATTTGTATATTGATAATCAATACGAAATTCAATCGAGTTAATAATACAATTCAATTATGTCTTGGTAACATATATTGTATATATAACAATTAATGACTCAATAGATTTAAATATAATTGTTTAATAATATACATTTCTATAAGATCTCCTAGCCCATCACTTCCAGCATTATATATGAATTTTATTGAAGCCTTTTCATAATTGCAGTCATTCGTGCTCAATTTTGAAGAAATCTATGTCGTGTATTAGCATAATTTGTTTTGCCTGATCCGCCTGACTTCATGGAAATATCTCTTAAATACCGCAGAGATATTTTTGTTCTTTGCTATTTTTTATATTCATGTTTTGAAAGTCTCCACTTTGAGTATAAACAAATTTAAGACAGCATTCCACGGAACCAACAATAAAGTGTAGTAAATCCATATTTGAAACCATTTTCAATGATTGAACGTTTTAACGATCTCTTCAAAATAAAAATAAAAATGTTTTCTCCCACATTTAAAATGTTTACGTTGAAGTTAAACGGACTTTTGGTTTCAAAACAATGGTAAAATGTC
>JAUZNC010056938.1:0-13587 GCA_034780395.1 Vannuccia rotundouncinata | reverse complement strand
TCAAGCTGATTATTTCACGTTTTAAAAGAAGTGTCTGATCTAGTGTTTGATCCATTTGAAAAATCGGTATCCCGGCCAGGATACTACTCAAGAAAGTTGGTATCCCGTTTTGAAAAGTGGTATCCTGCGGGATACCGGGATACCCTTAAATACAGCTCTGCATTATAGCATATTTTATGATTAAAAAAGAACAATTTCAATATTTTTTATTAAAAATTGCAAATTTTAATTTTTTTACTCTCTCAAAAATGTACCATTTATAATTTTTTAATGGAAACAAGTTCAAAA
This sequence comes from Vannuccia rotundouncinata, assembly GCA_034780395.1. NCBI lineage: Eukaryota > Metazoa > Platyhelminthes > Proseriata > Coelogynoporidae > Vannuccia > Vannuccia rotundouncinata. The sequence goes on along the minus strand of JAUZNC010056938.1, from coordinate 13,299 downwards.
CACTTTGTTTTTACTTGCATACCAAATTTTAGTCTTTATTTTAACAGGTGGGCCAATTATAAGGTGACTGATTTGGCTGCTCACCACTCACCCATCTTCCCCAGATTTCTAAGTTTGTAAAATAGTCTATGGTAGGATAGAGTTAAAGAGCCATAAGTATTTTTTGATTGGATGAAAACCCATTAGATTTAAACCAGAAAGATTCTATTAATTTTAGATTTAAAATGTATCAATAGCATAAATATTAGTATGACAACAAATAGAAACATATAATGATTCTATTATTCCATTAATTTTATTATAAATTTTTATGGATAAACAATTACTGGTTACATAAAATAATATGTTCATTAAGTAAAGGGTATGTATAAAAAGAAAAAAATCTACTTATAACATGTTAAAATGAAAATTCCACAAAATTATTTTTTATTGAAATAACAGGTCTGTTTATGTATATGGATATGCATTAGATGTTGTCCTTTTGGTTAAATTTATACTGGATAACAAAATTTGAAAAATTTATTATTTTAATAACAAAACTATTTTTATAACTAAAGTTAACTAACAAATATCTAATTTATCAACTATCTTGGTTCACTAAGAGTAAATATGATAAATTATGTTTAGTCACATTATTAATTTTTATTGTAATTACATTTTAAACAACACTTTTCTGTCTTCAAAAAAGTTTATAAAAACAAAATCCTGAATATGGGCCTGCTTAAATATTAATAATTTTAAAATTATATTATAAACATAGGTATATAGTTATAATAAAATTATACGTTATATTAAAAAAGTGAAACTATCCTAATTTAATAAAATTTCTATTGTATTTTTGATTTTATTTGAATAAAATAATAATTATCTATTAATAACCATTTATGTAATAAAATACACATACCTGCATGATTGTATTTCATGCATGTTATAAGACTACTTTCTGTATATAACAACATTTCCAAAAATAGCTAGTCTGTTACAAAACTTTAATTATAAAAACAAATTAAGCCCATCTGTATGGTATCTTTGAATAGTAAAATTTAATCTGAATGTACTTGTGTTAAGGTTATGACCACTCACTTATCATATTCAATGCAGGAATAACTAGTATGGTCTTGGCCGCTTCTACTGATACCAAAGTTTTATAAGTTAAGTATTTAAAAGGATGAGAGTAGCATACACCTCATTGTCAATTGGAAATGCTTGTCTAAATGTTGATAACTAGACTACTAAAAATTTTGAATCAAAATCATTGCTACATATAGCTGAGAACATGGTTGAAAAGATACCAATATTGATACACATACCATGAATGCATTAATAAAAAAATACAATTCAAATGGGCAACTAAAAGTTTGTTTAGTGCAATTAGATAGACTTTTATGCCATATCATAATATCAATTTAGAGTTATAGGTTAACCAGTCAAACTGACTGAATATTTCATTGCATTATTTTGTACATGTATAAATAATTATATATGTAACTCCCATTCTGCATCTATTACAGACACAAATGAATTATACATTTAAAAATTCATGACATATATAAATTTAATTTAGGTATTATATCTTGATTGTCTTTGAATTAAAAAGATAATATTTAAAATCCGAATCACATGAAAATAAATTTATGAAAAAATATATTTCAAATGAACACACTTTATTCATACTAAACTAACGTTTTGCCAAATCAAATTTGCATTTATTTTTTAATCTTACTAACTGTATTAATAAATGGTTTTAATAATTTATAGCTATTTTAAATAAACGTTAAATTAATTAATATTGTTATTATTAATGAATTTATTTATTAATGTAGGTTAACTTAGTAAAACTATGGACAACGAAGCAATTGAAAGACAGGTATTGATTGGGGAAGAAGAGAAAGAAGATCTTCCATATCGAGTTCCAGACCCGATTCCAACGGAAGATGAAGAACAACAACACGAACAGGTTTGTCTCAATAAAGATCTCAATCATACCGAATTTTTTAATTCATAATTGTTTTCCTTTGTCTGAAATTATATCTTCAGCATGTAAAAGGAGGTAAAATGACCGGAATGGAAATGTATCGAAAATGTCAGTTTGAATTGATTCCACCAAATATTTTGAACCGTATATACGAGCGACTATGTATGCATATCCAAATTGTCCATCAAATTGCATATCACTTCTTGGAGTGGAACCAGACAACAATTTTGACGAAAAAAGATCCGACTTTTGAAATGCTCCAAACACTGATTTCTTTTTCGAGTTGTGGTCCCATTTGCAAAGATCCGGATAATCATTTTCGAGAGAAGATGTGTACACCAATTGGAATTCTTTATGACGAAGTCAATAAAATAGTTGTTGGTCCATTAGAGTGTTTAATGAGTGAAAAGACGCGCAACGAAATTTTAGAAAGAGCCAAAAAACAATGTTCTCCGGAGGACCGAGTTACCATTGACCAAGATTTGGGAAAGAAACATTTATCCGTGTACGATCTTCCAGCAAAACCCGAATCCAGATTCAAATTTCACACCAAGTCGCAAATCGGTAACTATTTTATTATTCGTAAATTTTCTCTTCATAAAAAAAAATAATACGTTGTTGAAGGAATGGAACTAGATTGGTTGCTTAAATCGGTAGTTTGGTTTCCAAATCGGTTGATTGAATTGTCTATTTATTTCTAGTAAGATTTCTTTGAAGAATCATATATTATTTACTATAAATTGTGACTTGCTTGGACTTTTGATAATTACACTTTTTCGCTTTGCTCTGGTCTAGAAAAGCTAATTTTAAGATAATTGTAAGGAGACAAATCAAAATTGTGATGATTTAGAAAGTGAGAGATGCATAGTTTTATTTTAGGCTTCTGATTAACAGCACTCAGTCAATAACTTCTAGTGATAAGTAATAAGATTGAAAAACAAACTTATTTTATCTTTATTTATAATTAATAGAACACAGGGATGTCGGATTTTTAAAAGAATACCAGCAAAATTATATCTTTGGGCAGAGAATTGCATGCATTTGTTCAGTTCAAACTAAGGTTCTACGCCTCCTTCATCCTCTTTGAAGCTCCAAGCCTTCCTCCGTTTTATTCTTGTGAATTCAAATTAAGATTTATCAACAGAATTTATTTAATTCAAAAATCAGGATCGATAATTTTAGAGATTGAATCTCCTTCGATTAATTAATTACAAAGATTAACTTTTAAATTTAATAATTCATTCAAATCAAATTTTAAAATCGACGAATCATTTATCTTTGAAGACTGTATTCTCTAAATATATACATTTTTATTTTATGTCTTTTAGAAACATCTGTCCTTCTATTAGAGAGTATCATGGGTGATGCAGATGAGGATCTCATCCAAAATTCACTCAATGTTTTTGAAAACATCAACCGAAATTTCTCCCTGTTCATCGTCCCGTCAGTATATTCCAACGATACGTTTCCTTCCTGGCAGGATTTTGTAGATAACCAGTTTTCCTACAATGTTAGTATAATTAAAATTCATTTTAATCTATCCCTTTCAAGTCTAAGCGTAAAATGAATATCGAATAAATTTGTTTAACAATGTTGGCGGAAAACTACAATTACGGCTTTTTTAAAGCAAAACCAACTAAAAATTCCGAATTGGGAAGTATTTCATTTTTAAGATATTTTTACCTTAGAACTAGCCAAAATATATATCTACCTACTCTTAAGCATCTTTGAGACAAATTTTATAGAAATCTAAAGTGAATAACCATATATACTTATATCAATAAATAAATATTGTTTTTGAACAAACTTTATATAAAAGAAAATACCGAACAATATAGGCAATTTTTTCTACCATAGAGTAATAATGTAATAATGTAGTAGTAATAATGTATATAATAGTATTAGGTATTACTGTATGCTTAGTACCATGTTAAATAATATCATGCGGCTAGTTTGGAGGTTTAGACTAGTATTACGTTTTGAAAAATAAATGTATAAACCTTAATTATATCTGTTAAATACTTTCAGTCTGGATGCATCTTAATTCTTGCTACACCGAATTTTCTGAAACATTGCGAGGAATTTGACGAATCGCAGCAAGTTGTACAAATTGGGTAAGAAAAATGACGAATACTTAAATTTACTTAAATCGATATTTAATAATTCAAAATGAAACATATTCAAATGTTTTATATTTATTAAGTATCAAAAAAAAATTTCCTAAATAAATTTTGTGATTCTTTCAGACCAAAAATCTTGAACGAAGAAAGAGACCGAGTCAAATATTTGATAACTAAATGTTTTGAAAACATCAAACCTGTTTACATGCTTATCTTCAACGAGACTGAACGCGAAAAAGCTTCAAATATTTCCCCATTTGTCTGTTTAATGCCAAAAGATATGCCTCACCTGTTGCTGTCAATTCAACGTGTGCTGGGATAAACTTTTCCCATTTATAAACTTTGTTAATTTATGAATAAAATCTTCTAATGAGGCAATTTCTTTTTTTCTTTTTTGGCATTAGAATTTCACGGATATAATACGATCGATAATCAAATTATAATCAAATTTCTACAATTTTAAAATATACATCAATTAACAGACTGCAAACCAGATTATAGTAATTAAATATACAACATAATCATTCTTTATTACATCTCTTCCTATAAATGGAGGTAAATTATTAAAGTTAAATGTAAATATTTCACAAATCTAAGAATATAAGGGTCCCTCTATTACAGCTTCAGGCTAAAGCATTGTATGCGTGGATACCTACCACGGGGTAGAGAACGTACAATTCTATAGGCCAAAATATATCGATGACACGATGCTGAACAAGTCTTTGTTTGTGTTGTTTTGCGTGTCACCTTAATAAAGACAGATAATGAATATAATAGAAACCAAAAGTACAGATGAGCATTCTCTTAGAAAATATACATTGATATACTATGATAGTAATCGATTGTAACTGATCATGTAATTGTTAGTTAGTTCGTTTAAATGTCATATATTCTAGAAATATGTTCAGAGATAAAATAGAACTGCATTCATTATTACTAGAATATTATTTGAATTGGGCTCGTGTATTGGAAAATATATAAATCCAATAGTCATAAGATATTTAAAAAATGAATAAAGATAAAGACTAGAAAAAAAAGTTTATGGAATTTTATTCAAATTATATTAATAACTCTAATAGCAAAACTCACTAACACACACAGGTGTTTGTCTTTTGGAAACTATGGAATTGAAGATGATCTTTGGGAAATTTGAAGATTTTTGCTCCATTTCTATGATTAAATGCATGTAGCCAAATTTTATTAAAAAAACATGTTTGACCTTATTTTTGATACAGGTAAAATGACGATTCCTTTATCGAACTGTGCGCTGTCATTAGACGAACCTATTGGTAAAAAGAACTGTGCAATTGGACATTATTTTTCTTTTAATCCGGGTCCGAAAAGAAATAGCACCATTTTAGGGTATTATATTGATTTTGCTCTGGACGGTAGAAGAAAGCTCCAATTGAGCCAAAATTCGATTGTACATCCCATACTAGCACGGGTCATTTTTCATTAATTGGCGTCTTTTTTAAAAATAGTTATTTTCAGTTTTGCTTAACCTTTTTTATAGCGCATCATAATTTGCACGCAAAGTTATTAGCTGCGCTTTACATATCATTTCAAATGAACCCATAAATGGTTGCTAAGCTTCCGAATAGCACAGTTGCTAGCCAGGAACGAGAGAGTCCAATGATAACTCGAAACTGATCAGAGACCACACCTAATCGACCATCAATCCCGTTTTTATAAGGCAATGAACAGTTAACATATTGATCCTGTACGGTATTCCATTGATCTAGCTCAATTTTTGATAATCACTAAATAATAGTCCTTTGTAGCCAAATGCAACAGCAGACGTCCATTTCTAAGCATTTAGGTAATTAAATTAAACATATTATATAGGCAAACCTTTTCCGGCATTCCAATGACTAGTATAAGGTACCTATTTTGCATTGCCCGACTTATAAAATAGACTAGTCTGACATTTTTGATATTAAGTGCTTTATAAAATACCAGTTTACTGTATGTATATCAATATTTTATAAAAATTAGTTTTCAAACAACTGGGCTATTATCCAAAAAGCACAAAAATTGCATAAATATTGCAAACTATATAGAATAGGCAGGATTTAACTATCAGTGAAAGGTGCTATAGATATGAAAAACAATTATAGACAGGCAAAATGGTTGTCAGGATTTGAATTAACAAGGAAAGGTGCTATATGCCAGCACAATAAATAGAAGTCTATATATATTCTTCCTATGTATATTATATAGTTTATTATTTTTCTACGATTTAAACTAAATAATTTCAATATTAAATGTGCTAGTTTGTATGTGCTAAATGTATGTTTTAGTTAAATCGTAGATAAACTGACCAGTATCAAATAAAAATAATTGTTTAAGGTGTTCCCAGATATTATATAAAGGTCTAAAAAGGCGGGCCCCATCCCTATAAATTGGTAACTACTCGAGTTATATAACAGACAAATTAAACAAAAGATACATACATCCACGTATTTATTGATTAAGGTGTAAACATTGTTTTTCTTTCAATTAATGAATAAATATAATCAAATATATAAAATTTATAAACCACAATAAGACACAAAGAAATAAAAAATGCCTATCGAAAAATAAATAGACAAAATAGTATTGATTGTACTACAGACAAGGCTACACGACACATAAAAGTCAGTTTTATACAGGATATGATGTCAGACTCCAAATAATTAACACACATACATAATAGTCATCAAGTAAAAAAAAAAACCTATATTTTACAGACACTACAAGTTATATAATAAATTTATTTGATAGAAGTCTGTAAAACAAATAATACAATTGTTATCAAACAATAGATAAACAATGCATTTTTCAATTAATAAATAAAATAATAAAATAATAATTTTATATGAATAATACCGATCTGAAATGCGTATAAACAGATCTATTTCACAACACACCAACTAAAAATATAAGTAAAAGAGAGTCGGAGTAATAAAGTTTTCCAACTGATTAATAAAATACAATATACTTTTTAAACCATAAAATAGTTTTTTTTATACAATAAATTATTACTCGAAATTTATGAGTAGTATAATACTACAATCAGTATTATATTACTTGCACGACGTTATTTTGGTACATTTAAAATGTAATATGACGAGAGAAAAAATATCCCACGTTTTTGACTATTGCGTTTACACTATTAAATTATTGCAAATGAATAAATAAATGCTTGAATAAATAAAGAGTTATTAACGAACAGTGACTAGACACTAATGAATAAATGAGACATTAAAAATAAGTCAATAGACAACATTAAAAAAAAAAACACGACTGACAAAATACTTGATTGCAGAAGTCGCTGATATGTGTATATCTTAATAACTGATATTTAAATATAAAAATATTTAATCGTAAAATGGGGGTTTCTTACATATGTTTCTTTAAACCCAATCAGAACACCTTAAACGAGTTAATATTTCAAATAAGGAATACATTTAAGTAACTCTTTAACAGAGCACTTAAACCCAGCTATCATTGGCGTCTTCCAGAGGTTCCACGCGTCCGTTAGAGTCCATATTACGACGATCAGCCATTTTCTTCTGTCTATCGATCTGCGCATAGAGAGGGTCATCGTGGCTCTAATGTGGAGGTAACATAGCAACTCTTTAGCCAATAGCCGCATACAACAGCCAACAAAGCTCGCTTGCTTACCAATCCATTGGGAAATTGGTTCTGACGATGGTCGATGACAGCGTAAGAGAGGTCTGCTGTGCGGGGAGCACTGTGGTGCGAAATTGTCGAGTTGGGACGAACGAGGACCTCGGCGTAGCCGGGTTGGTAACCTCCACTGACGAGGGGCCGATGAGAAGACCGGCCCGAGTGTGGGGAGTAACGGGCCTCCTCCTGGCCTTGATTGTCGTACATGTAGGCAGTGACGTCATGGTTGGGCTGGTGAGGGAGATCAGGAGAAGAGAAGGATTGAGTTCTGTGTCAGTAGTAGGGGAGGGGTATCTCTAAACCAAGATAAGCTGTCGGCCAATGAAAATCGAGCAGCATTTTATGTTTGATTCTCATTGGTCGAGAGCTTATTTAGGTAAAGGTAGAATTTGGTCTAGATAAACCCTTCCCCTACTACTTGTGTCCAATCCTTCAATAAGATGATTCTCACTTGTAATCCGTGAAGTTCCATATCAGAATCCATCACGAAGGCATCTCCACTAACAGCCCGGGGCACTGTACTTGCCGTGTTGTATCCATTATCGATTAAGGAATCATCGGTGTACATTCTTGACTCGTTCATTCCTGATGATGAACATTGATTGAGAAGAAGGCTATTTATTGTAAAACAAGATGAAAATACACCAGTTAAACATTTTCAAAAATTACCTGGTCTATTAGAGTAGACGTATGTTTCATGGAGCTTGTCCGCTCTAAGTTCAGCGATGCCATTCTGGAGAAACACAAAATATTATAAACAATCTATAATAGAGATAGAACTATACTATACATTATATAGAGATGAAATCATAGAGATATAACTATAACTAATACATTATAATATAGAGAGGAAATATAAAAAACGGCACCTGATGTCCTGACCCTTGCCACTGTCGCTCGATCATATTTTGTTTATCATTATCAGTTCCCAATCTGCTCATGTTCATCCTGGGATAACTGGCCGGACTCTGTGGGGGTCTCTTTTTATTGATCCATCGGTTGGCTGGTCCGCTCATGTCCTCCTCTCGTAGTCCAGCTTGCTTGTAACGAGGACGGAGTGTTCGAATCTCCCACAGAGAAAGCAGAAGAAGGCTGGCAAACCGGGGTACTTTATCACGGTCATCAGGAGGAATTGTTGGATCATTAGTGGAAATGTAGGCGCCAGATTTGATCAAATGTTGGCAACGACGAACACCAGAGCGTTGAAGAAATCCACTGTGAAGATTAATATTGGCTATAGTTGACTATTATTGGCTAGAGTTAAGAGTATTATTGGCTATAGTTAAGACTATTATTGGCTATAGTTAAGACTATTATTGGCTAGAGTTAAGACTATTATTGTCTAGAGTTAAGACTATTATTGGCTAGAGTTAAGATTATCATTGGCTAGAGTTAAGACTATTATTGTCTAGAGTTAAGACTATTATTGTCTAGAGTTAAGACTATTATTGTCTATAGTTAAGACTATTATTGTCTATAGTTAAGACTATTATTGTCTAGAGTTAAGATTATCATTGGCTAGAGTTAAGACTATTATTGGTTAGAGTAGAGTTAAGACTATTATTGGTTAGAGTAGAGTTAAGACGATTATTGGCTAGAGTTAAGACTATTATTGTCTATAGTTAAGACTATTATTGTCTATAGTTAAGACTATTATTGTCTAGAGTTAAGATTATCATTGGCTAGAGTTAAGACTATTTTTGGCTAGAGTTAAGATTATTATTGGCTAGAGTTAAGACTATTATTGGCTAGAGTTAAGACTATTATTGGCTAGAGTTAAGACTATTATTGGCTAGAGTTCGATATTCGGCAACTTACAGTGCAAAATCCTGGTTGCCTTTGACAACAGTGTACAGTGTCGCTAGCACTGCAGCAATTGTCTCCAAATTCGTGGGTGAGCTTTGCCCCAGGGTATCTGGTGGTTCTCCGTCTGGTAAACAAGCAATGAGTTGCTCTAAGGCATACTTTCCGATTAATTCCTTGTTGCGCTGATCAATGGCAAGATTTCTTAGTGCCGTGGCTGCAGTGCCAACGACTCGGTCGTTACCGATATTCAGCAATTCTACAAGGATGGCCAACCCCTTCTCCTTTCGGACCTGAACAAAACAGACATTAAAAAAATTACATAATTGACATCAAGAAATAAAGAAGGATTCTGTAGATATTGATAACTATAGACAGGTAGAACACTGTTGTCAGGGTTTGAACGACGCTCGTTACACTAATAATAACTAGTTACTAACTAATGTGAATAATAAATTAATGTCTATGCGAATTTACAGAAAAAGGTGCAATATACCATTTGTCTGAGCTATAAATAGAAGAATTGGTGTTGGAGTTAGATGTCTGGTCTATAAACTTTGACAATAATCAATATTGACACATACCTGCGTTCTGAAGTTGATACTCGGCATCCAATCACACGCGGCTAAATTCTGCACCGCCCCTGTGGCCGCCTCCAAAGTTTCAGGATTGGAACAATCACTCAAAAGAGGGAGATAGATGGTTTCGGCTACACTGGGCTGCCAGAGTAAGTCCCGACCGCGCAGAACACTGCCTGGATTGGGAGGCATGATGACGGTTTTCTGATTGGACGATGTTTGACCATTGGCTGGCCAGGGTCCTATTGGCGGAGAAAACTCGTCTTCATACTGATTTTAGGTGACTAATACTTATTTAATAAAAATTTAAATTTAAAAAGTTAAAAATTCAAATTTAAAAAATCAAAATTCAAATTTAAAAATACAAAAATTTTAATTGAAAAATATAAAAATTATAATTTTAAATAAAAAAAATTTAAAACTTAAATTTAAAAAATGTCAAATATTCAAAATACTGACCACAGCATCCAATAGAGTCAGTCCCCTTGCGTGCGGGTACATCCTTTCGGAAAAGATAGGCGGGGTCAACCACCTCTTGACACGCATAGCTAAGATTCCGGAGTGTGCAAACACAGTTCTCCACCGCTTTATTGTCGATATCATTATTGCCGATTGCTGACCGGACAATGTGCACCAGAGCCTCAATGAGTCCGTCTGTCTCACGTAGACGTCTTCGGGACTCCTTGTCGTCCCAGCTCAGGTTCCTGCACCATAAAGAAAGGAACAGAAACCTCCTTAACTAGCGGTCAGCTAAGAATCCACTGGCTGGGCTAAAGGAATTTACCTGAGGACCCCTGTAGCATTCCGGAAGAGAGTGGACCAGTAGACGTCCTTGTCGGTGGCCACGTACTCGTGGTTGCGTCGTTCCAGACCGGAGTGCGGCAGGATGACCAAGGTGACCAGAGAGGACAGAGCCTCGCTCATTATCCGGGGATGCGTGTCCGGAGATGAGGAGAGGTTCCAGAGCACGCCGGTAATGAGTTCTTCTACCTCACTGTCCCGACTTCGTGACAAGAGCGACACCAGCGCAGACAGACACCCGGACTTCATCATTTCGTGCTAACAATGACGGTTGGTACAACAGTGTTGATAATATTTCACAAAATCACAGATATAACGTTTAATTTATCGATTTTGACATGCAACAATCACAATATCTATTGACAATGCTAGAAACAAATTAGTTGTTGATCATTTAATCAATTAGTAGATATTTTGTACAATCCACCGCATTTAAAATTAAATTTTGCAAAAGATTGGTCTAAAAATAGATGAATCATAGAAATTTCAACTCTAGGCTAGGCTATTAAACTGAAAATCATAGCTTGTTTCGGTCTTTAATCGATATTTACCTTGATGTCATTGCTCGGTCCAAAAGATAGATTTCTAAGCGCTGCCGATGCGTTCTTGTGCACAATTGGATGATCAGAGTGGAGGAGTTGAACGAGAGGAGGTATAGCCTTCAGAACCCTGTTGGAGGAAGAAGAGGGAGACACATGATTTCAAATTGTTACAAAAGAAATTGAATTGAAAATCCTCTTGAATTAATATTTGACGTCAAATTATTCACGATATAGAAAAGCTCTCCGTAAGAGCATATTTTGGTATTGAGGGAGATGGCTCATACCAGAAGTTGGTTACCGTTTTAATAAAGACACCTGGATTAATCTACACTATTATTAGAAAATAATTCTGTCACTACAGCAAGGAACGTGTCCCAATACTCCAAGAGCTGCACATAATACGATACTAAGTTGTCATAGAAACCAGCCCCAACTGGCTGAAGCCACACCCTTTGCTCTGACATCTGCGTGGAAAGTGAATCAACATAAACGGCGCATATTTTAGGCGGAGGTATTTTATATTATAAAGCTGCTCATTTAACTTCAGTTAAATTAGTGACCTTAGCCGTTCCTTGAGTTCAGGGTTTCGGTAAGTGAGGTGTTGTATGTAGGCGGCCGTGTTGTGCTTGATTACATCGCTGTGAGCGTTGAGAAGAATGACCAACTCTTCCAAATTGGGTAAGCCTAGGGAGTCGTCGGCCACCATTGCAGGGCTGGAAACTCCTGAAGGGCAAGGATAGAGGGGTGAGGAGACAAGACAAGACATTCCCTGGTGGAAAGGGGATTCATCATTAGAAATGGATGTGTCTAGCATGTAAACTATGTCACACTGTGATGGTAATAAATTTTTGTTACAAAGGTGTACTTTAAGTTAATAATGTCGATTTTGCAGACACTAATTAGTCAAAGAAAGGCAGACCTATACCAAACACTTTCTGTTCTATAACAACAAATATATTTAGACAGTTTATTTCATTCAATTACCCAAATGAAAATGCATAATGAATGTAAACATACTAAGCAATGTTCTCAACAATGTTTTTCAGTGGTCTGCATGGATGTTTGATGAAGTTGAGAATGCAAACGAATCGATTGTTCCTCAGTTGCAATTGCTGTGCCCTTCTCGTAAGATAGTTTGATTTTTTTCTTTGTCAATGAAGTGATGAAAAATGGAAAGGAATCTGCCGACATTCAACTAAACTGTGCCCATGTCTTCCGGTGTTCATAGTGTTTTGTGAGACGACCACAAGTTGGATACAAATTCTCATATTCTCACTTGTTCACTCAATTCTGTCCCAATCCACAGGGATATATTGTGTTTCTTTTTCAGTTTCATAGACCGATGGTGTAGTGTAATTCTTAGCGTCAATGATTTCTGTTTAATTACCAGGATCAAGCACTGGACTATCATTTGGTTTTCGACTCTTCTCATCCAATGTTCTCGCGATCTAGATACATTCTTATTATTGTCTGCACCAAACTTAAGGTTCACTTCTCTGTTTTTTAATGTAGACTGACAATAAACATTACATTATAACTACAACTAGATCTGCAATCTAAAATTAAATGCTTATCCGGCGTGTTAGGCAAAACACTGTAAAAAAGATTGATCAATCAAATTGAATTAATATGCCTATAATTTTAAATTAACTAATCAAATTGAAGTTTTTTGCCTAACGCGCTGGCTAAGAATTTTAAATGCATTAATTTTAGATTGCAGATCTAGTTAAACCATAGATATTGTATATTATATATAGAACTAGATTGGACATCTAAAATATTTCTATACAAAAGTATGTTGCATCGCG
>JAUZNC010056937.1:0-13590 GCA_034780395.1 Vannuccia rotundouncinata | reverse complement strand
ATTATATATCATTTAAAAGATATTTTCACAAACTTTTAATGTTGATAACCCTCACCCCCCATGACATTGAATTTTATCACAGTTTTGGACGATTCTGAAAAACTATCCATTTGACCTCAAAAAATACGGAAAATACAGAAAAAAACCATGCCTGGTCAAAGTAATCGATAAAATGTTGTCAGTTCAAATAAATTATTATTTTTATATAACTCGAATAAAAATGAAGAGTACACTCACCAGGAAATTCTCCCCAGATGGTGAATGTTTGAGTTTATCTTGAGGACACGAGTTAGTACGAGACATTGACTCCCGTTGCGGACGTGTTGGGGTGCTTAGAGGGCATTCTGACCAATTGCGGGTCTCCAGAACATCGATGAGATCCACCAGATCTGGAACCAAAAAGACAACGATTAAATACGAAAGTAAATCACAAAATACCTCCAATAAGAATTAATGAACAAATTAATTTCCAAATGATTTTAAATATTCGATAACACATATTGCAGTAATTAGTATCGATCTATAATTATAAATCGATTTTCAAGAACGGAAAAACAAGATATAAAAAAATGATACAATATAAATATGACAAACTTCCCATCTCTAGCTATATTCTGCAGACGCATGAAGATTGGTCGATCTTTCACGAGTCCTCCAGGCGTACAATCAGTGTCCAACGGAGCCGGAAAACGGTCCGACTCAACGCTCTGTTCCATCGGGAGAAGGGGTGTGTATGACGGCGGCTGAAGGGTCTTCCTGCCCCAGCCTACGCCTGCTAATGGCTCCAATTCACCGGACCTTGTCAGAGATAGGGAAGGAGGAAGGGAGGAATCGGAGGACATCTTCCCGGTCGAACTGTCCAGGTGGCTAGTGGAGATGTGCAGAGGGCTCTGTTGGTCGACATCAGTTGGATATTATCAGATAATTATCATTAAGGTCATCCACTGCCACCACAATATCATCATCTCACCAAAAATGCAACATCACAGGAGTGTGTCTGTGACCGACTTAAACCACCCATAGGTTCAAGCTCCTTATGTCTTCGGCTCATCGACTCAAATTGGCGCAGTTCTTGAGTCCTTTTATCACGCTGCAACTTTCGGACTCTTTTGCTCTTCCAAGCAGTGTCAATGAGACCATCGGGACAAATTCTGACACTGCCAGCATAAGGTGTTAGTTCGTTTTGCACTGTAATGGTAAACAGCATTATGAATAACATCAAGTCTCAGATAACTGGAAGCCTGCAGAATGAAGAAATAATCTATACTCATACAAAGTTTAGTATTTTTAGGCCATGTTAAGCAACATTTTGGAGATAATTCTAAAGAAACAAAGTTGTAATTTTTTGCATTACCCGTCGTGGAATAGGAAATGTTTTTCAATGGTATTGAATGTTGTTGTAATTCCTCTTTTGGAAAGGACACATTAATATGTCGTCGTAAGCTATTGCTGGATCCAGTGTTTTTGCGGGGTCTCAGTGGTATCTCTTTGTGGGGAGATATAGCACAGAACGGTTGCAGCATGGCTGGAGGGTTTTCTGGTAATGGAATTTCTTGTTGCATTTTCTCCTAAAAAGAAGTAAACAGCAAAATTATACTAGTCAGAAAATGTTGCAGTAAGTTATGAAAAGACTTCCATTACCTCAAAACTAACATCCAACGATTCATGTTGATATCCTAAATTTTGGATAACATTAGCCAATGTTCGGCTGTTTTGGTGTCGGGAATGAGGAATAGAAGAATAAGCTTCAAAGTAATCCTCTAATGATGCTGGAATAACAGTCACCACACCAGCGTAGCCAACCAGACCTCGCACCACTGTCCCAGAAGAAGGCAGACTTTTGGTACGTGGCTTAGAAATTCCCTTTCTTTCAAAGGAGGACTGATGTTTTATCACACCAGCATATCCCACCAGCCCACGATATTGAGCAGATGAGTTGGCCAATGGTGGGAAGCTTTCCTGAGAATTTGTATTGTCACTACAAGTATCATCTGTCCAACATCCAGTTGACTCAAGAGAACTCATCTAAAAAAAGATTTTGTACAATCATGAATTATCATGATTGTACAATCATAATTAACCACAAATCCTTTTAAAATAATGCAATACTCAAGAATAAGTTGTGTAGTTTGGTAAACTTTGAAGTGAAATGTTGGAAATGTGAGAGCAATGCTCATAGCTATGTTGCATTCGCCTGCGATACAACTAAAGTGTTCTGCCCACTGTTCACTTGCAAGTACGTCACACTATAACTAATTTACCGATTACCTACCTACTATGGGTTCCCACTTCACCCATGCCTCAAAATTTAAAGACTTTTAAGATTGCTGAGAACTCTGCTTTAAAGACCCTACTTAATGTTAAAATTTACGGATATAGTTGATATATTGAAAGAAAAATTATAGTTTTTAAAAGTATTTATACCTAATGTGGTTTATTACATGAAATTGAACTGAACTAATGTTAAGGAAAAATGTTTGTGTTTATGAAATTTCTTTAATCAATTGTTCTTTTGCAGACATTTCTTTAAGACACTTTCAGAAATTCTACATGCTTATCATTTGCAATTTGCAGCCCTTCAGGGCATTCGATTTAACAAGAAGGTTATTGTATCTATGAACTTCAGCAGAGTCTGATGCACTGGCTGATTCCATCCTCAGTGATGCTTCTTGGAGTTCAAGCCTGCCTTTCTTTCAATTTTTTAAAGACTATTTTAAGACTTTTACCAAATTTAGTAAATTATTAAAGACTTTAAGGATCATCTCAAAATTAAAAGACTTTCAAGGATCGATGGGAACCATGCTACTATTAATATCGCTACACCTTCTTCTTGAATCAGCATCACAGTGACCTTGACAATTTAATTTCAGCACACTTAAAGAAATTAATAAAACCCCTTCCCATCATAATGTCCACTATAGACAACATCAACAAGCTCAGTAATACTGACCTAACTAACCTATCCAAGGCTAAGTTGGTCAGCATAATTAAAGCAGACCAGGGTAGATGCTCATCAGCACCACCAATCAGTACAAATACTCCATCAGTCCCAAATTCGTTTGTAACTATTAAAGAAATCAAGGAACTCCTCAACAGGAAACTGAAAGAACTGTTGGTTGATTTCTCTATCAGAATCAAATCCATTGAACTTACTCGTATTGACCAGTTTGAAAAAGACCTTACTCGTATTGACCAGTATGAAAAAGACCTCATCAAAATAAGGAGCCTACTCGACACTCCCTTAACGTCCCTCGAGTTCCTATGTGAGGACAATAACAAAATAAATCTGACTTAGAAGCACTACGCCATGGAATATCCTAACTCAAATTAAACACAATAAAGCACCACTGCACCAACCCCTAAATAGTTCTCATCCCTCTTTAAAAATGGGAGTAACTGCACCAATGAAGCCACTGTGTTAAGAATGTTAGATCAAGAACAAACTGAACAAGAAGTGAAAAGCAAAAATACTATTGTTTTAGGTATTCCACAACTTGCCCACAGACAATGCTCAAAATGTGTTAAAAGACATAGCTGCAGACCTAACCATCAACATAGAAAATACACAAATAAAAGCAACCAAATATCATGACCCACATAACAAACCCCAAAGATTTGAGACATTTTGAGCAGATCAGGAATAGTTTTTTAAACACAGTTTTAGTAGTTTCAGGGTTAATAGTATTTCCCTGACATTTTTCATACTTTTTATATTTTTAAATAGAAAATGAAAAAAATGGGTAAACATGTAACTATTTTGAATAAATTTCAATAAAAAAAATGATTGTGTACAATATGCAATAATACAGGTTATGTGTAAAAAATGATTGTGCAAGTGATTGAAGTGTCACTGCATGAAAAAAATTTGGACGTTATTTTTCATAATATAGTAAAAAAATATTACTCATTGCATTGCACATGTAATATAAAAAAGATAGTCATATAACTAAATAAATGTGTGTGAAGCACAATATTTGTTTGGGTAACAATTAATTTAAACATTAATATGTACAATAATTTTTTAATTTGTAAAAAATTATTTTTCCTTGACACTTGATTTCCCTGACTGCTATGAACCCTGAGTTTTATAGGTATGTGGTCCAGAGAACACCATGAGGAAGAGGAAGTTATGATGATTGATTTCACTGTATCTATGGAGCCAAAATAACTTTTTTTAAATTTATTAAGTATATTTCTTGCTTGCTGACATTGTCATTTATAGGCATATGTTCTACTGATTATGTTCTATAATGTATCAAAATAGATTTTTTTTTAATTATCATTTGTTGCCATTTATATGTTATAATAAGGTAAATCTTTTTTATTTAAAATTTGTAGTTTATACAATAATTTGGTCTGTCTTAACAATGAATATACAATTGATTGATATAAATTATTTTTGATATGCAAATTGATTAAAAATTTCAAAATAGATTTAGAATAATAATAATTTTTTGTCATATTTTATAATTATGTTAATCTTATTTTATTAAAAATGTGTTGTTGGTACAATAATTTTGTCTGTCCCAACAACAAATATACAATAGGTTAAAATAAAATATCTGTTGATTGATTTAATCTATAATTTTGAAATAGATTTAGGAAAATAATCTTGTTTTGTTGTCATATGTTTGAAATTATTTTAATCTTATTTTATTTGTTTTTGGTACATGCATACTACCCTGTTTGCAAACTGTTTGTATCATTTAAATCATTTGTTGTTGGTATATTACATTCATGAACCAGACAAATATTATGTCATATTTAAATGTATTTTTAATTTAATTTTTGGTAAATATGTTACCGTCGGATTACAATTTTTTTAAACTGATACTTGGTCAACAAGAAATCAATTATGACCTGCCGGGGAGTAAAAACACTTCAAAAGTATTAAAACGGGCTATAAATTATGCACCAAACATATATATATATATATCCGAATTTAATAGATTATTGACATAGTTAAAAATTTATATGTTAATGCAATATAATGTATTATTTAGAAATAAAATATCTTTATCAACTAATTCATATTTTTTGGAATTTATATCCTTTCAATTTAATTTTATAAAAGTAATCTGAAATTTGTATTATTTTAAAATTTAAATAAACCAAATTTAGTTAAATTTATTGATTAAAACAATGTATAGGTTATGTTGGTATATGCATCAGTGTATTTAAAGTCACCAACATTATTTTTTTACGGGGCGAATTTAATATATATTCATAAATTTGTTTCCTGTCGAAAATTATTATTAAATTTAAGTAAGAACATCTCATTTTAGTATATGATTTTAGATAAAATGGATTTTATAATTGAAACTGTTGTTCCATATAATTACTGATACAATCATTGACTTATATATTATTTATCTAGATCGGTAAACTGATCAAAAAACGTCTAGAGTACATTTCTATTATATACTGTATTAGTTTCGTGTTAAAAAGGGTTTTTAATCAATATAAATTGATTAATTACCTCTTTAATTAATCTTAAAGAGGTAATGTTGAACATTCACCCATTAATTTGTCATTCATTTTCGAAATAGATATATTCATAAAATAGATTAAAATAGCTACTTTTAATGTAAGAGGTATACACGAAGAAACAAATCAAAACCAACTTATTAGAAACATGCAAAACTACAAAATTTCTATTGCAGCCTTATAAGAAACCATAGCAGATCCAGAAAACAGAATAGATAAAGAATCAAAAACACAGAATTATATTACTAGACCACAAATGCAGACCACAAATGCAGACACTACGGACTTGGATATATAATTTCAAACGATATGAACAAAAGACTCCGCAAAATTTGGCAAATCAATGACAGACTAGCAGCAGCAGAATTCATTCTCAACAACAACAAAAGATTAGTTATCATTAACATTTATGCACCAAATAGTATCAAAAGTACACAAAACTTAGAAGAACGAGACAACTTATATGAACAAATCCCCTTTATATAAATAACATCAATCAGAACAAATTTATTATCCTAAGTGGAGATTTCAATTAAAAAATACCTAGGCAAAAAGATCCACAACTTTGAACACGAAATCATGGGTAATTTCTCCAAGGGTAAAAGAAATGAAAATGGACAAATACTAGTTGACTTTTGTCTAAACAACAATATGTTTATAGCCAACACAGCATTCCAACACAGCTCTAGACACATAACCACCTGGAAATCTAACATCAGAATAAACAACACAAGTGTAACAATCTACAATCAAATTATCGACCACACCAATATAAAGAATCCATACAAAATGTCAGATCATACTCTGGGACCCTAACAAATAACTACCACAGATTAGTCATCACTACATTTGACTTCAAAAACATTTTTCAAAAAATCAGTAAGAAAAATATTAATAAGAAAACAAACAACATCAATATCGAAAGTCTAACAGATTCAAAACAATGAAAAATACTACACATAAGCAGCAACAACCAAATTCCCAAAAAGAACAAAACCATAATACCACACACAAACCACACAATTGAAAAACTACACAAAGACCAAAGAAAATTAAGTATAGACTTAGAAGCCTCAAAAAAGACCAATAACCCAATACAAATCCAAAATATGAAAAACAAAAAGAAACAAAATCATGCATCAAATTAGAAAAGAAATCAAAGACCAAAAAGAAAGAGAAAAAAACTCCCGCCTGGAAGAAAGAAACAATAGCAAAGACAGCACCAAATCTTTCAAGGCAGCCAAAATGTTATTTTAAGAAAAAAAATAAAATAAAATAATCATAGGAGATGAAGAAAAGACAAAAAGAGTGAGCGAATATTACAAAAATAAATTCAACAATGGAGACCAATTAAATAAATTTATTGGAGAAGCCAGAAAATTAAAAGTCCCAATAAGCCTAGAAAAAACAACAACAGCTATCGCCCAACAAGCTAGAGGCAAAGCCAATGGACCTGACAACATTAGCATAGACCTACTTAAAGAAAGCCCTAGAGAATTTAAACAACTCACACTCAAGAATTTAATTCTATATTCGAAAATCATAAAGATATTGACTTGGGACAAGGCATAGTCAAAGTCAAAGTCCTTGCTAGACCATGCAAAATGAAAGGCCAAGTTGAGAACTTAAGACCGCCTAAACAGCCTAGACAGCCTAAGAAAAACGATGAGCAGAATAATCCTCAATAGAATAGTAGACAAAACTGAACAATACCTCAGCCAAAATCAAAGTGGGTTTAGACCAGGAAGAAGATTAAGAGCATTAAGAGATTCAAGGCATTTCATTCCTAAATCACCACGAGACAATTCAAAAGTTGAATACGCAGATGACATCGATTTCATTCTTCAAAACATAGAATAAGTTAAGAAAGCTCTTGACACAATATCTCACAAGCTTAACAACTACAAGCTTACAGTCAAAAAAACCAAAACTGAATTTACCATAGTCAAAAGACAAGAAGAAAAAGAAGAAGAAACATGGACGAAAAGCAAGAAACTGCGGGAAACCTGATTGGAGATGAAGAAGATGCACAAAGAAGAATGGAACTAGCAGAAAGAGCCGTTTGGCAAAATGAAGAGATTGTGGGACAAAAAGACAATAATGAAACCAAAACTACAATTATACAACAGCCTAGTCAAACCAATCCTAACATACAACCATAGCACATGGGGGCTAACAACCAAATCATGGGGAAAAGATGACAGTACTCATAGAAAACACCTAAGAAGAATTATCAACAAACTTATCCCCACAACATAAAAAATTTACATCTCTATATACAGAAACAAAAACTGAACCAATTAGCAAAGAGGCTGAATGAACTAGATGGAGACTATTTGGGCACATTCTGAGATCACACTCTAAGACACCAGCACAAAAATCAATGATTACCCACACCACCAAAGAAAGGAATTTGAAAAATACCAAGGTAGACAACGAATAACTTTACCAAAACAACTAGCAATTGATATTCAGAAGAAACTTCCCTTACCAACTCTTCGACAACCCCCAAGAACACAATTATGCATCCATAACAAAAACAGAACACCAATTTCAAAACTCTCACTCCAGAAATGACATTTACTACCTGAGAGCCATGGCCAGCAACAGGAAGGTCTGGAAATGCCTTAACCATTAAAAGTTAGCTACTAAATTTAAACCTAGAGTGACCTTTGGGTAAACGCGAACAAGTCTACTAAGTAAGTAGATATATTCCTCCGCGGACGTTTATTACTATTGGATATTGGTCAGTTTGTTGGTCTAGATAAATAATATATATTAGTGATTGGATACAATATAATAAATACATATTCATCATTAACTAATAATTTATATATTATTTATCTAGTATGGCAAACGGACCAAAATTCAATAGTAAAAAAAAGACCAGACGGTAGGCGGCTCGACAAGTCACTGAAAAATGAATTTATTTAATATCTATAGGTACACAAATTTCTAAAGACCGTGCTCCGCTTATATATTTCATAACTTACACCACAATATGCGCGGTGACTTTTTTGCCGTTAACTGTGCCAACCAAATGCCGCCCATTTCTTTGACAAGTCATTGTTTCAAGAATTGTTGCGCGTGAACTTATAAGCGTCTGCATAGAGGATAATATATAGATAAAAAATACATGGGTGATATTCATGGATTCAAATTATGTAATTAAATATTTTTTATTAAAGAGAATTTGATCAATATATTTTATTAATATATTTTAAAAGGCGAAATTTAATAAAAATTAATATATGTCATTTTAATAAATGTCATTTTAAATAAAAATTGATATATATACGAAAAATATTTAGATATACAAAATTCTTGTATTGGAAAAATATATGAGGTTTACAAATATTACTTTAAGAATTAATTCATATACGAAAATTTTAATATAAATATTTGAGTATTTTTTATTAATTTATATGAATACGAAAGTGATCACCATAAACAATTCATATCTTGATTGTAAATAAATGCTCATACTATCTATATTATTTTTATTATAGCGAAAAGCGATATCCGACATCCAAAGAGGGTCTTTAGAGCAATGTATGCCATACTAAACCTTAAAACGGAACATTTTGTTAGGGAAATTTTAATTATATAAACAAGGTATTTATACATAGAATAGGCAAATTGTCTTCTTTTAAGATAAAAAGGTTGAGTCCATATGAATTAAAAGCTTAATCCCCCTTGATTACCGAACGTAATGATAATGTAATAGTAATAAACGCAAAAGTTCAGTAGATACAATAATAATATATTTCAATTTGTATATAACCATATGTAAAGGTCAAAACAAAAAAGTCTTTGTACAAAGCAGAACACAATTTGACATGAAAGAAACACTAGTCAGTGTCAACTATTTGTATGGTGCAAAAACAACAAAAAAACACATGAAAGACAATTAGATAAATATACTTAAAAATGACAATGACTACAATGGGAGCGAACACAAATAATATTCTAAGCTGTAGAAAATTTATTGAGAAAATTTAAAAATGGTAAAATTTTTGACAAATAGTAATTCCAAATCAAAAAATCGATTGCGATAAATTCAATTATACAAAAAACCTGGATTACCAAACCAGAAAAGGCTTCCATTACAAACTGGAAAAATTCTCAACACCCAATATTTTTTTATACGGATCAACCAATCTGAATATTAAAAGACTACAGAGGATATTTTGACATAAGTGTCATCATGAAAGGCAGCTTGTTCAATTCTTGTCATATCCAATCAAAATTAAAGAATATGAGAATAGTTACTATGGCAATAGGATATTTTTGAGCGAATGCTGGTGTGCAGTTTCTTTAGGAGGGCTTGCGTTTGACAAATAATTCCCGACCTAATCGTTCGTCACTATCATAATATTTATCAAGTTGTTGATTAAGACAATCTACAATAGCTTTCCTGCAATTGGGAAAAACAACAATATTAAAAGTGTATTTTTTAGTAGCTATGCCTGTGTGAACCTTGACTTACCTGAAATGATTGTCCCAAAAGTATGTATTGCGAACACAAGCCTCTATATGGCCCATGCCTGGGATCAAGCGTTGTTGACTGCCCGGCCAAAGGGTATCCATGGAGACTACACCGTCATGCGGCATATATGAGTCATTCTCGGCGTGGACCAGCAATACCAGGTTCTGGTCGACGGGGCGTGAGTAGTGGCCCAGATGAGTAAAAGTGTTAACCATGTCACTCATAAAGGAGACGACTTCTTTATCAGGAGTGCTATAAATAACACAGATAGACGATGCATTCAAAATGTTGATTTAGGGTATTAAATGTGAACAAATCACAATTAAACACGAGCAAGACAGTCTAGCAGTAAACACAAAAATGGATATTCTGCAAGTTTTTTTTGTTATGATAACATTGTTATGTAACAGACTTGAAAATAGACGAAATTTCGTGATTACAGGAGGAAACTTATTCTTATTGTGGCTACAATATTCTTACCGTTTTATTTAGTAAGTAAATCATTTCCCTTTTCTCAATTCAAAGTGCACCACTCATACAACGTCTAACTGTTCTGACATTTTATTTTTTATACTTTACATTAATTATTTGAACTAACAATCTTTATTCTTCCTCTATTTAATTCCAATATATCTATTAAACCACCAAATTTCCCTCTTTTTACGATTTAAACCTTTTAACTCAAAAATTATAAATCCTAAAACCATCTCTTTTTCAAACTGGATTTCAGTTGAGAATCAACTGAAGGTAAGGATAGGGACATCGTTAGTAAGAAACTATTTTAATTTCCTAGTTGTCTTGAATTTCATTATCTTTCAAAACAATCCAAGTGAATTTCTTGGTTGTCTATTCTATGAAACACACAGTAGTTTACATGAGGAAAAAGTTGAGTATAAAATTTAAATTAATAATTATTCAATAATGTTTATGGTTATAATATCGATTTAGCAATAACTATACAATTACAAGTCCACAAATTTATAAAAATAATTAATAACTAATACATTTATAAAGAATACTAAACGCCATTGAAAAGGTCTTCCCGACTGTTTTTATACTATCAATTAAATTTTTATTTTATCCGTTTTGAGAGCTGTACAATTTTATAGATAATTATATTTTAAATATACAAGTAAAGAAATTACCCCCGGGCCTTGTTTTTGTTCTCGTTGCTCATATTAGAGAAGATACTTCCAATAGCGTTCATGCGTGACAACGTAGAGAGCCTTTCTCTGAGATCTGCGCTGGAAGATTTGTTGTCACTTACTGTGGAGAAGGGTCGACGCTGCATGCACATAGATGCTCTCTCAACGTCACCGGATTGAACTGTAAGAGAGAACATTAAATCCTTTTAGTGTTATTGAAGATATAGTCTGCTTTCAGCTACCATTTCGAAAATAAAGAAGTTTCATTTGGTTTTCCACTCAGCTACGTACCTGATCCAGAAGATACCGGGGTCAGAGGATCTATATGCGGGGTAGAACTGCTGACATCAAACTCGGGGGGCACGGCGGGCTGAATCATCATCCGTATCTCTTCGGAGTAGACTTTGTCCGCGAAGTATTGCTTAGTGAGGGCGGGCCAATCCACCGACAGACTCATAGCTCCCTGGAAAATATATTAATTAATAAATTGAATCAGTATAAAAAAATCATACTCTTCGAAGTTCGGTGTACGAGGAATCTAAAATAAACTTCAATCATAAAAGTTGATAACAGCGCAAACGCTTACCTTTGTGAAGACATTAGAAGCTGTGGTCCACGAGAGACAAGGAACCAAGGAAATGGGGTGTGGCCAAACAGCTCCGCCCAGAGAAGCCATCTATCGTGAAAATTAAGTTACTGTACTTAGCATAGATGGAAAATAATTTGACTTTACAACACGGAGACAAGTATAACAGAATATCAACTAACAAATCCTCCCATGGAGATGCCGTGAATTGCCAGAGGTCCAAAGCCTTCATCAACACACCAGTTGAAGAGAACCTGTGACTCAAGGATCAAACTCCCGCCCATCACAAAGAGATCCGAAAGATAGTTGAGACTTGACAGACTGATAAGATCGAAAAGTTTGATTTTATAGAAAGGAGTAAACACACTGATGTCTGTTTAAAAACTATTTTAAATTATCGTAATTTAAATAATATAATTAGTTGTTTAATAATAATGGTACCATTTATATTTTTATGTGATACACTGAAGTATTAGCCTACCCGTTTAGAAGAAAGCTACTCGCAATATTACATATCTACACGTAAAAATTAATCCTCTTCAGTAAATTGGTTTATTAAAGCTTATAAGGACAATGTATGTCATGTACAGTCTGTAAAAAAAGTATGTGTGCATCAAGATTTGACGACGTATTATAGTTTGATGACGATTTTGGATTTTTCAAATTCTATTGTTAGAGTTTGTATTTGTTAACTATTCTATCAGTATTTCCGAAATACAGCGTGTAGATAGTGGACAACTCTCTGAACGTGATAAATTAGCAATTATTTTACGATATGGTCAATTAAAGGAAGGTGTCGCTGAAGAAACCATTGGAGAACTCTGCACACGTTTTCCAAGTTAGTCGAAATTTGCCTGCAATTCTTCATAAAAAGCATCAGATCACGGTACTATCAATAACAGGACAAGGTTAATCAAAGAAGATTCTCTGCAAAACGCATTAGTTCAATGTATTCGTGGCAAACGTGTAATAAATTCTAGACATCTTGGTAATCGTTGGTGCTTCCCACGCAACTGCAAATACAACGCGGAAAGTCATAAAATTGGCCCAGGGACATGTTCGTAGACCACCGCTGTCTGCTGCAAACCGTTTAGAATGGTGTGACGTGAGTTGCATCCTAGGGTAGAACCACATACTGTTTTTCTTGACCAAAAATGGTGGGAAACTTTTGGGAAAAGAAGACGCATTTACAAACGATCAACGTCACTTTCTGTCTGTGAGCACCCACACGCCAAAAAGTATATATATGGCAGCTGTGAGCCACGAGATACTCGGTGGAAAGGTAGGATTATGGCCAGTGGCTGAGCAGCGTCAGTATATGTGCAATTCGCGTTATCATCGTAGAGGTGATGTGTATTGGAAGGACCTTAGCTGTGATGGTGCATTTTTCTGTAACTTACTGGATAATGAAATCCTCCTTGCCTGTGAAGAAAAAGGAATCCGTAGTAAACATCCAGGAAGCTTCAATTGCTCAAGTAATGGCCAATCACCCGACGAGGCAACTTCTCCTGCAGCCTCCACAAGGTCCAGACATTACTCCTCTGGATCAGAGTATACTTAGATGACTCAGTTCAACAACAATAACCCAAAACATAATTACACACAGGCGTTGTTACTGTTTGGCAATTGATGGTGATGCTGTTCGTCATCAAACGATAATACGCCGTCACATTGTTACCCATGGAGGAGGTAACTGATTTGTTTGACTCTATTATTACCTATTTGATTGACAATGTGTGTAAATAATTTTAAATACAAATAAAAAACCATAATGCAGACAGACTTTTTTTACAGACGGTACTTATTAAGCGGTTACATAGGAAAAGTCGTAATTTTTAAAAAGTCGTATTTAAAAAAGTCGTATTTAAAAAGTCGTATATAAA